>BDUI01009942.1:12550-24727 GCA_002335545.1 Apodemus speciosus | reverse complement strand
ATTGGTGTAAGGTAGAATCTCAGGGACATTTTGATTTGCATTTCTCTGATCACTAAGGATTTTGAACATTGTTAAGTGCTTCTCAGCCATTCAATATTATTCTGTTGTGAATTCTCTGCTTAGTTCTATACCCAATTTCTTGATTGGGTTGTTTGGCTTTTTTGGTGGTTAGCTTCTTGAGTTCATTTTACATTTTAGATATTACCCCCCCCATCGGATGTGGTATTAGTGAAGATTTTCTTCCCAATCTGTAGGTTGTCGATTTGTTGCATTGACTATGTCCTTTGCCGTACACAAGTTTTCCAGTTTCATGAGGTCCCATTTATCAATTCTTGATCTTAGAGCATGAGCCACTGGAGTTCTGCTTTGCTACAGCAGCTCCAGTAGGTTCTGTGTGACAGAATTCCACAGATTAAGGCAGGAAAAATTGCTTCCTGGAGCCTGTAGAACACCCCTATTTAGAAGCCGAAGTCTCATTTGGCAATTTACTTTGCTTCTAAACTTCCCCACTTCCTAGTAGCCCGATGCTGAGTAAATTCAAGAAAGTAAGTTGTAATCCAGTCTTTGAAGTAAAATCACTGGCCAAAAACCTCTTTTCTTAGAACTGCAACRCGTTGCCTTAGTCATTTACATATTACATTTACCCCCCAAGATTAAAAAGGAAATCTCAATGGAAATGTGAAACAATGAGTAAAATTTTTCTGGGAATCCTAAAAGTACAAGTTCCTTTTATTATTCAACCCTCATACAAAGTCCTTGCAGGACAAATGGGTTTGGGTCTGGTCTGAGACCATAGGCTCAGATTAGAAGACATTTACATTTGAGGAATCTCATTCTATGTCCTTGCTGGACAGGTGGGTGTTGGGCAGATTAAATTTACATTTGAGTTAGTGCAAAGCTCACAGCTTCCTCAATGGAAGCTTGTGAGGAACTGCTTTTGTCTTGCAGACCCCACCTCAGGGGTCTGAAAAAATGTCCGTTGAAATCTCTCTAAAAGTTTATATCAGGAAGATTGATGTTGTCTGTGTTTGAGCTTCTAATTTGGTTACATGGGAAACTGTTTTACATGGTTGATTTTACATTTCCTTGTGCCAAATGGTTATGCTAATTGTCCCTTGTGCTTGCTTTACTGGATACATCTTTTGATWTGGAAATGTCAGTCYCTCATGCTTAAAAACTCCTGTTTGAGAGGTAAAAAATACCCTCAGATTCTAAACCACCTTTGTGTTTGTTGACTGTGTCATTTGCTGAATCCGTTCCTTCCTGGACCAAAAGAACCYTGGTTTCCCGTGGCTACAATTCCCCGCTGGGTTTGGTCTGTGGCACTGCTTAGGATATTTGGCCCTATGTCAATGAGTTTGAGGCTTTTTCCTACTTTCTCTTCTATCCTACTTTTTCAGTGTATCTGATTTTTTGTTGAAGTACATTTGGACTTGAGCTTTCTACAAAGTGACAAGTATGGATCTATTTTCATTTTTCTATGTACAGACTGCCAGTTACCCAGCACCACTTATTGGAGATGCTCTCAGGAGTCAAAGGGAAGGGCCTTGGATAAAGTGCTCTAGAGTGGAAAGGGGGAACTTACAGAGTCTACCTCCAGTGGAGGGTCATGAGATCAAATAAAGGGATGGGGTTGCCATCCCACAGTCAAAAGCTCTGACCCAAAATTGTTACTGTCTAAAGAGACTGAAGAGACAAAACTGGAGACAAGACTGAGAGAAAGGAATTCCAGTGATAGACCCAAATTGGTATCCAGCTCAAGGAGAAGGCCCAGGATCTTACACTATTTCTGAAGCTATTGGGTGTGTGCAGAAAGGAGCCTAGCATTGTTGCCTTCTGATAGGCTCAATAAACAACTTAAAGAGTCAGATGCAGACACTAGCATCCAAACAATGAACAGAAGTCAGGGACCCCTGAGGCTGAAAAGCTAGCAGCCAAGGTKGAAGACAGTCCCATGGGAAGAACAGCAGTCTCAAATAACATGGACTCCCAAGATCTATCAGATTTTGAGCCAACAACCAGGCAGCATATACAAGCTGATATGAGGACACTCTCTTGGAGAGAGGGGAGGAAGTATACGATGGGGAGCAGTCACAGGGCAGACCAGGAGGGGCRTAAGACTAAACTCTGAAAAGGATTAAAGAATTAAAAAAAATTAAAATGTCCTGAAGAGATTAGGAATACAAGGGACATTATAAAACTTAAGAAAGGCAATTTTATATYAATTCCACAGCCAACAACTTAAATGGAGAGACACTCAAAGCAATTCCACTAAAATCAGAAATAAGACAAGGTTGTCCACTCTTTCCATACCTATTCACTACAGTACTTGAAGTCTTATCTTGAGCAAAAAGGCAACTGAAGGAATCCATTGGGATACAAGTTGAAAGGGAAAACGTGAGATAATCATYATTTGCAGTTGATAGGAATATTATACAGAAGTAACACCAAAATTTCCACCATAGAATACCTACAGCTGAAAAACACTTTGAGAATTGTTGCTAGATACAAAACTAACTAATTGAAATCACTAGCACTTTTATATAAAAATGACAAATAATCTGAGAAAGAAATCAGGTAAACAACATTTTTACAACAGCAATATAAAATATCCYGTTGTAACTCTAATCAAGCAAGTGAAAGCCCTGTATGACAAATACTTCAAATCTTTGAAGAAATAAATTAAGATATCAGAAAATAGAAAATTATTCCATGCTAAGGGTTCAGCAGGATTAACATAGTGAAAAAAATCACCATTCAACCAAAAGCTATTTACACATTCAGTGCAATCACCACCAAAATTCCAATTAAATTCTTCACATATTTTGAAAGGACATTTCTCAACTTCATATGGAAACAGAAAAACCCCAGGATTGCTAAACAATCATGAACAAATAATGAACTGAGTGAGGTATTTGCCATTCCTAATCTCAAACTATACTACAAAGTTCTTGGTAATATAAATAGCATGTCACTGGCATAGAATTAGGCACATCAATGAATGGAATTAATAGGTACATTGAAAACTCAGACATAAATCTACTTATATCTAATTTTTGATAAAGAAGCCAGAAATACATGTTGGAAAAAGGTAGTTTCTTGAACGAATCCTACTGGTCAAAACACATGGTTGCATGTACAAGGCAAATAGAACCATACTTATCACACTGTACAAAACTCAACTACAAATGGATCAAAGATACTTACATAAAACCAGGTACAATGCACTTGATCTAAGAGAAAGTGAGGAATATCCTTGAACTCATTAGCTTGAAAGACTTCCTGAACAGAATATCATTAACACAGGAACTAAAATTAACAATTAATGAATGCTACCCATGAAACTTAAGAACATCTGTAATGCAAAGGACACCATAATTAAGGAAAACCAGCACTCTACAGAATGGAAAAAATTACCACCTACTCATCTGATAGAGGACTAATATCTAAGATATATCAAGATCTCAAAAAATCATCTTAGAAAATCCAAGTAATCCAATTTAAAAATGGAGTAATGATATAAAGAGAGAAATCGAAACAAAGGAAACTCAAATGGCTGAGAAACACTTGGAATGTTCAGCATTCTTAGTCAGGAAGGAAATGCAAATTTACACCACTTTGATATTCCATCCTATAGATGTCAGAATGACTAAGATAAATAATATAARTAACTGCTCATGATTATAAGAATGTGGAGTAAGGGGAACACTCCTCTACTGATGCTCGGGATGAMGACTAGTGCAAACATTACAGAAATCAGAATAATGATATCCTAGAAATATGTAAATTTATCTACCTCAAGATACAGCTGTACTACTTCTGGGCATACACCTAAAGGATGCTCCATCCTACRAAAAGGATATTTGCTCAACAGGGCTCGTAATTGTTTTATTCATAACAGCCAAAATTGGAAACCACTTAGATGCCCCTCAACAAAAGAATTGATAAAGAAAATTTGGTATATTTATRCAATGGAGTATTCAGTCCTTTAAAATTGACATCATGACATTTACAGTCAAGTAGAACAAATAAACACTTGAGTATTACTCAGCTCTTTAAAAATGACATGATGACATTTTCAGGCAAATTTATGGAGGTAGAAAGGATCACCCATTCTGAAAATGGAAATTAATGGGAAATGCTGGCTGGAATTGAGAAGGTCAGAATGTTGATAGGCATTTAGACAGTGAAGGTCAGACTCAAAAGGCTTCAGAATAGGACAAAATGGCAGTCTATAGACTGGGGAAGGATCTTCACCAACCCTATATCTGATAGCCAATATTCAAAATTTATAAAGACCTCAATAAGTTATACATGAACAACCCAAATAACCCAATTTAAAACTGTGCCACAGAGATAAACTGAATTCTCAACAGAGGAATCTTGAATGGCTGAGAAACACCTAAAGAAATGTTCAGTCATTAGTGATTGGGAAAAGGCAAATCAAACTATTCTGATATTCCAACTTATAGCAGTCAGAATGGATAAGATCAAAACCTCAGGTGACAACAGATGCTGTTGACGGTGTGGAACAAGAGGGATTCTCATGGTGGGAGTCCAAATGTGTACAACCACTCTGGAAACCAATTTAAGAGTTTCTCAGAAAACTAGGAATAGATCTACCTCAAAATCCAGTGATATCACTCATGGGCATCTACCCAAAGATGATCCACAATCCCACAAAAGCACTTGATCCACTATGTTCATAGAAGCTTTATTCATAATAGCCAGAAACTGGAATGAACCTACATGTCCCTCAACTGAAGAATTGATAAAGAAAACATGGTTTATTGACACAATGGAGTTCTATTCAGCTATTCAATGCACAGACATTTTGAATTTTGCAAGTAAATGTATGGAACTTGAGATTATCATCCTGAGGGAGGTAACCCAGACTCAAAATGACATGCAYGGCATGTATTTACTTATAAGTAAATGTTAGTCATTAAATACAGGATATCCACGCTATACTCCACAGACCCAAAGAAACTACAAGAGAATAAAGAACCAAGCAAGGATGCTTGAATCTCACTTGGGGGTGGTGGATACAATAATCATAGGAGGCAGACAGAGGGAGAGAAGTGGGTAGGAGAGGGGATGGGAAGGTGAATGGGAAGTGTGGTTCAGGTGTGGGGAAACCCAGGAGAGAAAGCCAATTTTCAAAAATGAAAGGATATCTGAAACTGCCAGGGGAGGGAAGGTGGGAGGCACCTCCAGAACCTGACAGAAACCTGGGATAGGAGATACTCCCAAGAACCAATGGGGGTGACTATGACGCACAGCATTGTGGAAATGGAACCAGAAAAGGCTACCTCCTGWATCCAGGCAAGAATCTCAGTAGGGTGATAGGGACACCAACCCAACCACATAACTTTTGACCCAAAAAATGGCCGATCAATAACTGGCCCAACTTGAGAGCCACACCATGGTCAAGCACCAATCCCTGGCACTAATTTTGATTCTCTGTTGTGCTTGAAGATAGGAGTCTAGCATGGCTGTTTTCTGAGAGGWACTACCCAGGAGAAGACACAGAGGGATGCAGAGAACCAGAGCCAAACAGTGAGTGGAGCTTGGGGGGTCACTTATAATAAAGTTGGGGGAAGGATTGCAGGCCAGGCAGAGCTAGGAACTCCACAGGAAGACCAACAGAGTCTTGGATCTTTCAGCTCTCAGAGATTGAAGCATCAACCATAGAGCATACACAGNTTTATTTTTATTACATTTGATTTTAGTTTGAACATTTGTTTAATGATGATCATACTAAAACGATGTTGAACTTTCCAAAGTGAATAATTTGTATTTTAAAATTATTTGTTAAACTTAGACAAAAAAACATCACCGGAATCATTAACTTACTGACCCAGTTGCATATTAATTTATATGACCTTCAAACTTTCAAAATGATTATTAATTTGCTCAAAATCCATACTTCTTAATGAGTTATTATGAGACTTGAATAACATACTTAGAAATACTGTCAGTTCCTCCAGGTTTTCAGACTTCCATCAATTAGAGATTTGAGTTCTTCTCTCTTAGTCTATCACTTTATTCTAATTTTTAATATCATCATTTTCCTCTATATTTTTATAAGATTGAATAGTTCTCATCTACTTGATTAGTTTTTTTTCTTTTTCATAAATACAGACATTTTAAGATCATATTGTTCCCTTATCGGCTACTTTTATACTAGGATAAGTTAGGTTAAATAAATTGTTCTATTTTCTGGTTTATGGACTTTTAATTTGGGATAAGCTTTGCTATTGTTACTAATATATATTGTTACTAATATTAGTAACAATGGCTGAGAACCAAATAAATGTGTTAATAGCATATTTGATTTGATATCCTTTGCTCTTTACATTTTCTGATATAACTAATGTTATATTCATACTTCCTGATATCAACCCCTCTTTTTCCTTTAGTTTTGCATGTGTGTAGGGTATTATTCTAGTGATACACTAAAATATTTATTTACTGCTGCTAAGAAATTCTCTTTTATTTATTATTTGTATATTTAGAATTCTATTTTCTATTCATACAAGTAATATGACATTTATTTTTATCAGTAACTTTGAGTACATTTTGTTCCAAATTAATTTATAACATTGTGAATGGCATACAGAGTTGWACATACATTGAAAACTTTRGAGATAGAATAAACATTTAAACAGATAAACAGTTTAATAAACTGTTAAACAATAAACAGTTACTGTCAACACAACACAACAATTGAATTTGTTCAATGTAAACCACCTAAAGTAGTTTGATGCTCTATAATTTTTTAATGCTTGGGTTTTAAGTATTGAAAAACACAATAATTAACACATCTTAATCCTAAAACTACTGTGGCTCCCTTGCATGTTTGCTCKTATCACTATTGCTCCATCATAAAGGATTAAAATATTCAGAGTCCAGTTCTCGGTTAAAAGTTACAGTCTAACAGAATGAATGTGGAAATAGGATTTATCCTCTTGCTGGATCCCAGAAATACACTGAAACATCAGGGACAAACACTGCCCTAGAGTAAAAGTTTTGAAAAAGATATTCCAAGCAAATGGACCTGAGAAACAAGTTGGCATAGTCATTTTAATATCTAACGGAATAGACCTTAAACCAGAACTAATCAGAAATGCTATAGAAGAACACTTTGTAATGGTCAAAGGAAAAGCACATCATGGTGACATTATAATTCTTAACATCTATGCCCATAGCACAAGGGAACCCACAATTGTAAAATAAATGCTAATACAGCTGAAGTCAAATACTGACMTTTACACATTGTAGTGGGAGACTCTAATACCCAACTCCCACCAATAGACAAAAACTAAAAAGAGAAATGCTAGAAGTAACAAATATAATAAACCAAATGTACTTAACCAACATTTACAGAACATATCACCTAAACACAAAATAATATGAATTTTTTTTCTCTGCACCACATGGATGGCTCTCTAAAATCACATACTCAGACACAAAGCAAGTCCAAACAGATACAAGAAAACTGAAATAACAGCCCCACAACACAGATRAATACTGAATAAAACAACAAGAACAGCAGAAAGCTTACAAACTTACAAACTAATGGAAAATGAACAGCTCTCTACTAAATGAAAAATAAACCAAGACAGGAATGAATGAATGAATAAATTAATTAATTAATTAATTAATTAATAAACGACTTTGTGGAATTCCATGGAAATGACTACTCRTTGTACCCAACCTTACGGGTTACAATGAAAGCAGCTATAAAAGGCAGGTTCATAGCATTTTCTATATAAAATAYTGGAGGGACCTCATGCTAGCATCTACATAACACATCTGAAATATCTAGAACACAAAGGGGAAATCACATCCAAAAGGTTTAGGCAGCAAGAATAGTCAGGCTCATTATTGAAATCAATAAAACAAAAAAAGAAAAAAGAAAATAATGCAAAGAATCAATGTAACACTGAGATGGCTCTTCAAGAAANTTCATGTGGATCTTGAACAACAGGCGCAGGGGCTATACCAAAAGCTGGTGCCTGTCTGTGTACTATGTTCTTCTGGCTGGGCTGACTTGTCTGGCCTCAGTGGGAGAATATGTTYGTAGCCTCGCAGATTCTTTTTGTGTCAGGGTAGGGAGATACCCAGTGGAACTCCACCCTATCAGAAGAGGAGAGTAGAGGGAGGAAGGATTGAAGAAAGGGTGACTGGGAAGAGGGACAATGAGTGGGATGTAAAGTAAATAAATAATATACGTGTACACACACATATTAATGTAAAATGTTACATCCCTAAAGTCTTACCAAGATGACTGCTGAACATGAGCRGAACAAGGACGATATCAGGGGACATGCCAAAGAGCAAAGGGAAATACCCATGAGGCCTCAACACTRTGAACTATAGGCAACCAAGGAATGCTGTATGCAGGAGAAATGGTCTTTCTCAGGGAGGAGCACATTGATCAATTATCCAATTCAGAAAGGTTAGTCCATACATATATACATACTTACACACACACACACACACACACACATGTAATAACAGAAAAAGAGGCCATAAATTTGGAAGATAGTAAGGGGAGCATATGGCAGGGTTTGTTGAGAGGAACACAAATATACTCTCAAAAAATTTTAAAAACAAAGGTGAAGAATTAAGAAAGAGGTATGTGATATTTGAATGACAGCATGATGGGATCAAAAACTTATTTAACATTAACACTTTTCCCAAGAGTCTTATCTGACGAAAGTAGTCTGCTTTAACTATGCCGGTTCCATCCTGTGTGCTATGGGCACAGGTGAACGAAATGAGGATGCCTCCTACCAAGTTTATTGTTTGTGCTTTGTAATCATCCTTATACACACTGTTTCTCTGCTCCATGAGCTCTCCTCTGTGAAAATCTGAAACAGCTGTAACAGTGAACCCAAAGAACTCTTTTTTTGCAGTAATTTGTTCTTCTCACATATTATATAAAAGTGATGCAAATTATGATTAATAACAACTTTTTTCAGTGACTGGGCTTGAAGCTGGGTACTGTAAAAAGACTCATTTAACATGCATGGCCATGAGTCAGTCTGCTGCTGATCTCCAACTTGCTTGGTAGAAATTAAGTACTGTTGTCTACATTCATAAGTGGCCAGGGGCCATGCTGAATTCACATCCAGTTTGCCAACTCTACCCCTTGGCTTGCAAACATTAGGTGATATAACATATCATAAGAGAATGTCAGACTGGATCTCAGYGGTAGATACTGGTGACATGTACTTGAGGGCTATTGGGCCGAGTAAAGGGAAAATAAGACCCTGAGAAATTAAGTCTCAGAATTATTTATTATTCTCCTTCTGATTTCAGATTGAACTTTACAGTACAGGTATTCTGTATTTTCTCCATTGTCACGGGTATGTGTAATATGTGCCAAATTTCCATTACTGTATTGTGATTTAATTTAATCTGCTTGAGTTCCTGCACTAGATTGGAATGTGAGAACTCCAGGAGTCTTATAATACCCACTCTGCTGCTGCATCTAACAAGACTGAGAAAAAATGAAGAAATGAACATCATTTCTAGTCTACAATTGTTTCTCTGGTCACTCATTGTCACTGTTATCCCAGCCCAGAACTAATCAGCCACAGCTTTGATGCTCGCAGAAAGAAGCAACTGTCACTRTCACCCAAGCATGATACTTCTGTGCATCCATGAGAGACTGTTTTCTTCTGTATTCATATTGGAGAGGGATTTAGCTTTTTGTCACCTGAAAAACACAAAATACCCTATTAAAAATGGAGCAACAACAACAAAATACTACTGTCCTTTGTTTTTCAAAGTCCACACTGTTAACATCACCATCACCACATCCTGTAGAGCAAGTAACTTCAACCTCATTGRCCACCAGTAAGCCCTGAGATGAACAAAGTAGCTCTATGTCACTGATGTGTTGTGTGATATGATGTGCTGTTATATCATTTGCTGACATTGAATTTATGGGCAATTCAAATAAAATCTGAAACCCATGTCCACAACAGCAGCATCAGACTAGGAGTTTAGAAGTTTCCACTCTTGCATGTGGGACACCATTGGCTGCACACTCTCTAATCCCTACCTGACAAAGAAGTTTTGTATCAATTCCTAGAAAAGTCAGTGAATTTTCACCCCTGTGGTAAACCACAGTAAGACTTAGGCAAGAAGTTTCTCGCCATTCTCTTGAGAAAATATTTCTTACTCTTTGTAATTAGTCTATAACTAATAAATTAGAATCTTCTTTATTTTATAATTAAACATACTGAACACTTACTAGAACATTCCCCTTTTGCTGAGATGGTCTGACAATAACCCAGTTCAAGGATTCAAGTGAAGTAAAGTAAACACAGGAGAAGACTGGCAAAGCATGTATGTGTGATCTGGCCCGTGTTCTCTGCAAAGGAGCCCTCGATCCTGCAGCCTCCTCTGTCTCAGAGAGCTCAGCCTTATGATGATGCTGATGTCTAATTAATGTCCTTACATTTAATCATATTAATTGCTCTGATTTTAATTAAGGAATATCATGAAAGTGTATTAAATATGGTTTTAAAAATATTTTAAACATGCTTGTCCAGGTATAAAATTTCTTCAAGATATTAAACATTCCTTTATGTGCCATAAGAATAAGTTGAAATAATTATGCTAGTCATGATTTACAAGTACTGAGCCAGTAGTTTTGAGCTTATGACAGTAAATTCATTGAAAAGAAAAATATTTTCTTTACTCTCACAATAATGAAAGTTTAGTTTGAATGATAGTTATTCACTGTCAGAATAAAACTATGCAATAAAACTATGTCTTGAGGAATGTCCAAAATAATATTTGACTAATAATTTGTTCCATCATTAGTCAAACACATTTGATACAAGTCGTCAGATCAAGCGTACTGTTTCTGTGTACACTACGGACTGCAATAATTTTGTAATATCATCCCACTCACCAGGGCTCTAGATGTTGTATACTTATATTAAAAGATTTATACAAAGTATGCTCTGAGAAGCTAATTTCATGGGTGTTTCATATTACACTGAAATACATGAGTGCATCTGTGAGTGGAAACTTCTCACTCTGTATGTAGCCCTGAGAGCTGTTCAAAGAGGCCAGTCATTACTTGTCAACTTGGAGCATGTTTGGCCAATTGTTAGTAAACCACCAAAGGCTCCCTTTGTAAAAGATCTCCGATCAGCAGAGATTGTGAGGAGAGTTGCTTTAATGCAGCCTGCCACAGAGCTCACTGCTGTAAATCAAAGAGATGCCAGCCTGAGTTCTCATGTGAGGAAAAATTACATACTTTGAAAAGGTRTGCAGGATAAAAATCTATCTTATCATCTTCTTGACAGATCTACCATTACGATTCATGAGTACTAAGAGCAGGAAACAAACAAAAATAGAACATCACTCTCTCTAATAGTCTCGGGAGTACAGCTGTAAAAGTGTCTGCTGTCATATCGCAGGGAAGCCATGCTTACATCCTTACTTAAGCCATGTCCACCATGCAAACTGACACTGGAATTTGTCTACAGAATTTGCCCACTCTCATTTTTAAATGAGWTAACTTGCTTTCAGGATTTTAATATTAAACTTTATCCTCTTTACTGCATATTCAGAGGTTCTGAACTTAGTTTGAAATTGTTTGATTGAAACACTGCATTCTGGCATAAAACAATTAAAAGTGTAGAATGCACATTTCTTTCAACATGTGCACTATAGTAAGTACAGAAATACTAAAACATGTTATCTTACATCTAGTTCTTACTTTAAACACAAACACAGAGTAGAGCAGCCACCACTCCTGACATGATCAGTTCTATCTCTACAGGACATCTCGCGCTCCTGTYTGCAGCCAACACTGTCACACTCTAATCTGTTCACAGTTCTGATCACAGATAGCCTCAGAAGCTCACACTAATGGGTGGTRTACTGAATGTTTTCACCAACTAYGGCCTTACCAGTGTCAGTAGTTCATTTCTCTCATTGCAGTGTTGTATTCCACCGTGKTAATSTACCACACTCAATAATCACCCACTAAAGTRAACTTGGGTCAGTGTGGATAAGGCTATTRCTTTTTGCATGTAAGAYTCAGAATGAATGTAAATTTTACCTGAAGCAAATACCTGGATGAAACTCCTATATGCTATTGTAACTATATATTTAAGTTCATTAGAATTTTCTGACTGAGTT
>BDUI01009940.1:5010-16277 GCA_002335545.1 Apodemus speciosus | reverse complement strand
CTCTTTAAGGGCTTCTACCTGTTGACCCATGTTCTCCCATATTTCTTTAAGAGATTTTTGTGTTTCCTCATTAAGGGCTTCTACCTTTTGATCCATATTCTCTTGTCTTTCTTTAAGGGATTTTTGTGTTTCTACCTGTTGACCCATGTTCTTCTGTATTTCTTTAAGGGAGTTATTTATGTCCTTCTTGAAGTCGTCCATCAACAATATGAGATATGATTTTAAATCTAGCTCTTGCTTTTCTGATGTGACGGAGTATGCAGGATTTGTTGTTGTGGGAGAACTAGGTTCTGATGATGCCACRTTGCCTTGATTACTGTTGGTAATGATCTTGCATTTGCCTTTGGCCATCTTGTTATCTCCAGTGTTAGCTGGCCCTGCTGTCTCTATCTTCTCTGTCCTGCAGGCCTGTGTTTCTGTACTCCTGGGTTTCATTTTCTTACCAATGCCCTGCAAACAGCTGGTTCTCCAGGAAGTATCAGGTGATGAGGTCTTTCCTGTGGCAGACTTGGCAAGGGTTGAATGCCCTGCTGGCTGCTATTTCTCAAATGTTCTGCTGCTGCTCAATTTCAAATGCTCTGCTGATGCTGGTTCTTGAATCCCCACTTCTTCCAGTTCGAATGCACCTACTGGTGCCGGTTCTCAAATGACCYGCTCCTGCCAGTTCTTGAATGCCGTGCTCCTGCCCATTCTCTAGAGAGTATCAGGAACTAAGCTCRTCCCTGTGTCAGCAGGGGCACAGGTCATATAACTTGCTCCTGCCAGTTCTCCAGAAAGTATCAGGAAGCAGGATCTTCCCCATGTCAGATGTGGCACAGTTCTCTGAGAGCAGGATTCCCTCTAAGTGCAGGTCTCCCTGCAGGTCAAATGCTCCCTTGCAGGTTACGTGCCTAGACAGCTGTAGAGCTGCCCAGCTCCTACATGCAGAAGGAACCCAGGCAGACTGTGTCCTGAGCAGTCTTTCACTCTGTTGTTCCCTGTGTATGTGGCTGAGCTGGCTGCTTGGTCACAGGAGCCAAGATGGTTAGTAGGTACTTCCTTTTGGCTTGGTCTGAGATCTTGGGGTACCATTTTTACATGTGGGAGAGCCTAGGGTGCTGCTCCCATGTTACTGATAGCCACAAACCTCTGGGACAGGGTGTGTGACTGTAGGGGGCTGCAGTTATGTGACAGGAGCCTGGTGCCCAGGAACAGGCAAAATGCCTACCATCCCTTCAGGGTCATCAGAGTTTCTAACCTTAGATCAGCTGGGACCCAGGATACCTTTCACAGCCCACCACCCCACATCTATTATCATGTTTGTGCATGCCAGTCCTCAGATACCAGGCACATCCATCATAAATCAACCCATTATTTCCTCCCATGTTGCATTGGAGACTATGGAGTTAGGCTTTTATCCTGAACTTGAACAAAACCATCTGGTTAAAAAAATGAGAAATACTTGAGTTAATTTTCAGTAAAGATCTGAGGGTCTAGTAGTGCTTAGAAAAAGATGTTAATGAGGTTTTGTTTGCTATTTGTTTACATGTTTGAGTGTCAGTGCTTTTAATATCAGACAAATTTAACTAAGATCTTCTGAGAACAGCTTAGAAGTCTCATTAGATATACTACAGAGTCCATATGACATTCAATCTTCTCCTTAATTACAAGCAGATATGAAGATTTAATATCACGGTTGATAAGGTAGGTAATGTGGCAAATAATTGAGGGAATTCTAGGGCAAAGGTAGGGAAAATTATCCCTAGAGGAATTCCTATTCATTTTGCTTTGGAGATGTTCACTTTGAATGTATTTCTTACTTAGTGTATTGTGGTAATCTCTCTCATGTTTTTGCTTTTGGATCATTCTTTAGCAATAAAGCAGAAATAGTAAAGTGCTATGAGGTTTCAGTGAGAATGGGATGTCAAATCTGCTAAGATAAACTTAAAAGTGTTTTAACAGGTTAAGAAAGAGAAGATCACAGAAGGCACAAGAACTACAGAAGAGAAGGAAGCTTGCTTACAAGGTCAGTTCAAAGCATAGTCAAGTGAATGACCTATATTTGGGGTAGGGTTTTTGCCAGAAACAGCCAAGGGTTGTTCATGGTAAGAGAGCAGGCCGACTAATAAACTTAAAAGCTAACCACATAACTTAAAGGGCCTCATTTAAAAAAAAAAAGCCATGCATCCTGCAGACACATAAAATATACATAAGTAAGTATATGTGAAGAAGTGTATGCATGGTACAGCATGGGTGTGGCTGTATGTATACCAATGTGTAGATGCATGTACACATGTGTGCAAATATGTATGAATGAGTGGGGTCTTCTTCACTACTGACCATTCAGTACTATTTGATATTTTCTCTGCTTTACATCCCTCTAATTTTTATCAATACTATGTAATAATACATAGTATTATAATACTATGTTTATCAATACTGTTTTCTTGTTGGCTTCGAACTTGATTTCTGACAAACTGACTTCCATCAACTCTGTTCTTSCTCAATCACAAAATACATTCACTTACTACCCTTGTACTTATTGTTTACAGATAGTCTGACATGTTAAGTAATGTGCTGTAATCTASACACCACGTCTAGGCTAAGATAATAAATGCTGCATTGTTACATGATAGATTCAAATTCTTCATGATGAGAAAATATCCTACAGTGGAAAGTAACTTGATCATAAGTTCACAGCAAGGAAATTTATCTGAAAACATTTTAATTTTAAATAGTTATCTTTCCAGTCATGGAGTCTCATAACTTTAATTACATCACTCAGTAGCAGAGGAAGAAGGATCTCTTTGAGTTTAAGGCCAGCATGTTCTACATAGTGAGTTCCAGGACAGCTGGAGCTGCATATGAAACACTGTTTTCTTTTTAAAGTTTCCCCTTTAAAGACTCAGAATGTTTATTTTACAATTGTTCTGANACACCACGTCTAGGCTAAGATAATAAATGCTGCATTGTTACATGATAGATTCAAATTCTTCATGATGAGAAAATATCCTACAGTGGAAAGTAACTTGATCATAAGTTCACAGCAAGGAAATTTATCTGAAAACATTTTAATTTTAAATAGTTATCTTTCCAGTCATGGAGTCTCATAACTTTAATTACATCACTCAGTAGCAGAGGAAGAAGGATCTCTTTGAGTTTAAGGCCAGCATGTTCTACATAGTGAGTTCCAGGACAGCTGGAGCTGCATATGAAACACTGTTTTCTTTTTAAAGTTTCCCCTTTAAAGACTCAGAATGTTTATTTTACAATTGTTCTGAMTAAAGATGCTGAAATGATGAGCTATCTAAAATTTACCTTCCTTCCTATGAAATTAAATCAATAAAATTAATTAATTTTAAGTAAATTAATTACATTTAAATAAAAAAAATCTACAAAAGTGTGAGGTCATGCTTAATAATAAGTTGGTTGTATATGCCTGTGATTACAGCACTGGAATGCAAAGGCAGAAAGACTGTGAGTTAAAGTACAAATCTTCATGAAATAACTAAAAAGAGAAAAGGCCCAAACTAAACAAACGAAGGGACATAATGGATGGACACAACTAATGATGTTCCCTTCACATGTCTACAGGTAGGAAAGAAGTAAAGCAAATAGTGTCTGTGTCTAACGGACATCATTAGTAAAGGGTAGCAAATACTCACTAGCTTCCCAAGTGAAAAGAGAAGCAAAGAGGTCTATACATTTCTTAACAGAAAAGGGACTGGGAAACTGGCTGTGGATAATGTAGAAAGAAATACTGAAGAGGAAGCTACTTCCTTGAAGGCAACTTTATCTGAAAGTTCCACGCTGAGCCAAGAACATCACTGCAGGCAGACACAAAGATAGTATTCAGTTCCTACTTCCTCCTTGGTGTGGTAAATTCTGACACAGGACAGTCAACAAAAAAGAACCAAGTGCGAAGAACACTGAACCCATGTGCAGGTTGGGACTTACATATCTGCTGTGGAAAAGCAATGCTAACAGACAGCATCCAGACTATTTGACTTTAAGAACATCCCAAGTCAGGAATGGGGCAGCTTCACTCATTTCACTATAAGAACTGGTTATGATCTTCATGATTTTTAAAGGGATTATTAGATAAATTTCCGAAGAGTAGGTACAAAGTTCACTAGTGCTTAATGGAGGGCTCCAATCTGAAAGCCAGAAAGAGTGGAGCCCTTTGACACCTCAAAAGAAGTGATCACTTCAAGGACAAATGAGAGGGACTCCCCTAAAGGATTAGGACACAATCTTGTCCTTGAGCAGAAAGTCCMAGCTTTTATGGGCAGTTTCCCAAATTTCCCAAGAGGATGGATTTTGCTAAATCATTTGACTCTACTGCTAGCTACTGTATAAGCCTTCTCAATTCCAAATYAGATTAGGTTGCATGCATGGTTTCTCATCCTGGTTAAAGACCAAGTTTTTAACACTTCATCTATAGTAGCAGCTTCTTATTGGAGGGACAGGATGTCTCCAGTCTTGTGTGTTTTCCCTAAACATGGAGATATTAAATATTGAGTCTGTTTTATAGTCAGTCTATGAGTTCTGATGAAAATCCTAACTGTTCCAGAAGAGAAGCAAGAATGTCTGACATAAAAGAAGAAAGGAAAAGACCAATTTTCCAGTCGTCCTCAAAGCAAATCACTCTCCTTACTAACATAGCCACATTCCTAGAAATTTCCAATAAACACAGGAGGTTCTAGTTTCAAGGCTAAAGAACTAGACTATGCCCCTGCAGTTCCTTCTCCATCTACATCATCTACAATGTATTCAGAGGCTTTCCAGGCTCTCCATTAACAGTGCAGTTGTACAACCCTGAAGCAGCAGCACCCACACACACTGCCATCTGCACACCATGCAGAACATTTTCTAAAACGTGGATCTTGGCTTCATCTGCTTTGAATTCAACTGGCATCTCGCTTACATTTTATCAGTACATTTCTTCCTTTACATTGCCCCATGTTTTTTCCTCTGGCCATAAATTCTCAGAACTCTTAGGAACCTTTTCCTTTTGGAAGCTGAGGCCCCAAAGTGTTATGAAACTCAGGCACTGAGTCATTCACGTGACCTGAGAAAGAACTGCATTAGCCTTCCAAGCGTACCACATTGATGTAGCACAAGAACAGATTCTGCAGTCCAGAGAGAAATTCTCAAACTCACTATTCCATCTTTCTTTATTTGCTTCCAAATAAAATTCTCATTACATTTAAAAAAACAATTCTTTTTAAATAATATTTTCTTTGATCTTTAATCAAAATGGGGTATATGCATATSTAATACTTTTTCAAACACTTAGAAGGAGTCACAATCTTTCTACTAGAAATTGTTGATAAATAATATATTTTAATATTGACAGTGGTAGTTTGAATATGCTTGGCCCAGAACGTGTCACTATTCGGCAGTGTGGCCTTCTTAGAGGTAGTGTGTCACTGTAGGTATGGGCTTTAAGACCCTCCTCCTAACCATGTGGAAGTTGGTCTTTTCCTAGCGACCTGCAGATGAAGATGTAGACCTCCCAGCTCCTCCAGTACCATGCTTGCCTGGATGCTGCCATACTCCTCTCTTGATGATAATGCACTAAACCTCTGACCTGTAAGCCAACCCTCATTAAATGTTGTCCTTATAAGACTTGCCTTGGTCATATCTGTTTAYAGCAGTAAAACCCTAACTAAGACATCAATCTAGTCTAAAAATTAGATTCATCTTTGCTCTGCCAATCGCCCTGATACATTTTCAGAGTGGTTCAGCAGTGATTACGTTACATTCTTCTTCACCCCAAGAAAACCTCAATTTCAGTAACACCAGATATTCACCACAAGGCTGGTAAAAGGTCACTGAGATGCTATTGCCCAGAGTTTCAATATAGAAACTTATGAAGCCCTCCTAAATGTCAGTAACAAAGGAAACTCTTGTGTGTTGTTCCTGTGAGGATAAATATCTTCCTCCCAGAAATAGCCAGTTATATCAAAAGTTTCTTCTGAAGGTCTCATACCAAGGCCCAGGCAGTGAGAGCATTATTTTATCCCTTCCTGTCTCTTTTTAGAACTGCTACGGAAAGTCATCATGCCTAYAGTGGTCCRCTTCTTTCTTTTTTCCTAAGTTCCATGATGATAACCCAAAGATGATATTATGTAGCATGTATGATATTAAACATAAGCAGCTTCTGAAATATGAACAACAGACAATTGCCAAAGATGAACTTACCATTGCTTCTAGATAAGAAAGCTCCTCAAACAAAGCTTTAGGGGATTTATCAAACCAATGTGTCAYCTTTAAAAAGCCTGATGAACRTGCTGACACCGTGCCCAYTRCCCTCAGCTGAGTATTGCGWGGCTATGGCACCTCCAAATAGATCTCCATAGAAAACAAAGCCGCTCAGTATTAAGCTAATATTTAATATTTAAATATCCAAGTATCGCAATGGGACCTCTTAATCATGCCCCTGGGCCAGGGATGTTTTCCCGTATGGAGTCTCAGCTAATAATGCGTTTATAAAAGCTCTCCAGACWGTCCTATAAGCACTGAGAACCATTAAAAGACTGGCTGAAGTGAGTRTCATTCTCTGCAGGATAATGTATCAAGCAAGAGCTAATGAGCCAGGAAAGTGAATACCTATTGGACTCATTCAAATGCCCATCTGTGTGTGGCTTCCTCAGAAACTGACAAAAGGGTACAAATGCTCAAGGCTTTCTCCAGCTGTCTCTTAGTGTGAATAGATTTCCTAGTACACGTCCATCCTTGCAGTAGAAATTGTGGTATTGATCTGTGGTTCTTAGCGGGGGAGGAGTAGATAGTAATTAGAATTAAATTGCTCAGAAAATCCCCTGCTGAGTTCATCTACTAAAAGAGCATCCATTGAGAATAAGGAAGATGCCATTCTATTCTGTGGTCTTAGTTGACTCTGCCCTCCTATACCTACTGAGGAGCCAATGGATAGTCCTCTGTCCAGGAGAAACTTCCTCCCCAGGCAGGGAAGGCCTACTGGTTCCACTGGACTATGGATACAGACAAAATGACTTGCAAAGTTCTGTGAGGTGGGGGATTCGAAGGCCCAGGGGGAAGTTTGGAGAGCATTTCACACCTGCTAGAAGCCCAGAGGAAGGGTAATATTGGAGGAGAAAGGCCTCTGCAGAGAAGCGTGCTTTTTAAGTTTTATAAGAAGGACTTTTAGGGGGATTTCTTTCTGTTAGGATTATCTGAAGAGCTTTAAAAATATCCTATCATTCACACTCCACCTGGACCAATTAATCCAGTGTCTTCTGCAGCATCAAATATGTCCTTGACACTCTTAGTATCTAAAGTGCTACCATGGTAGCACATTATACTGTGATACCAGCTTTGTGAAACGTAGGTAAGAAATATTGGCTGTTTATTAGGACAAGGGTTGGTTTTCTGTTGTTACTGTTGTTATTGTTGTTTTCTTTCTTTTGCCCGTCCCCCATCCTTTGAGCACTTAAACAGCCCCTTTCTCTTAGTTCATTTCTTACCTTTAGTTTTTGAAGATCAGGGAACCGATCAAATCCACAGTCACAGACCCAGACACAAATAGGACAAGGAATCAGGTTTTCTCTACTCTCCTAATCCACTCCTGTGTGCTCTACCATTTGTCTATCATTGATCTTAGAGCATAAGCCATTGGTGTTCTGTTCAGGATTTTTTTTCCCTGTGCCCATATGTTCAAGTTTCTTCCCCACTTTCTCTTCTATTAGTTTCAGTGTATCTGGTTTTATGTGGAGGTCCTTGATCCACTTGGATTTGCACTTTGTACAAAGAGATAAGAATGAATCAATTTGCATTCCTCTACATATTGACTGCCAATTGAACCAGCACCATTTATTGAAATTGCTGTCTTATTTTCTACTAGATGGTTTTAGATCCTTTGTCAAAGATAGGTGTATGGGTTTATTTCTGAGTATTCTACTCTATTCCATTGMTCTTCCTGCCTGTCACTATACCAATAACATACAGTTTTTAATCACTATTACCCTGTAGAACAGCTTGAGGTCAGGGATTATGATTCTGCCAGAAGTTCTTTTATTGTTGAGAATAGTTTTAGCTATCCTAGGTTTCTGGTTATTCCAAATGAGTTTAACAATTGCTCTTTCTAACTCTATGCAGAATTGGGTTGGAATTTTGATGGGGATTGTTTCAAATCTGTAGATTGCTTTAGGCAAGATGACCATTTTTTTCTATATTAATCCTGCCAATCCATGAGAATGGGAGATCTTTATGTCTTCTGAGATCTTCTTCTATTTCTTTCTCCAGAGACTTGAAGTTCTTGTCATACAGATCTTTCACTTAGTTAGAGTCACACTAAGATATTTTATATTATTTGTGATTATTATAAAGGGTGTCATTTCCCTAATTTCTTTCTCAGACTGTTTATCCTTTGAGTAGAGGAAGGCTACTGATTTGTTTGAGTTAAATTTATATCCAGCTGCTTTGCTGAAATTTTTTTTATCAAGTTTAGGATTACTCTGTTGGAAATTTGGGGGTTATTGTAGTGCTAGTTTTACTCCTTTCTTTCCAATTTGTATCCCTTTCACCTCCCTTTTTGTCTAATTCCTCGGGCTAGGACTTTGAGGACTATATTGTATAGGTATGGAGCGAGTGGGCAGCCTTGTCTAGTCCCTGATTTTAGTGGGATTGCTTCACATTTCTCTCCATTTAATTTGATGTTGGCTACTGGTTTGCTGTATATTGCTTTTACAATGTTTAGGTATGGGCCTTGAATTCCTGATCTTTCTAATACTTTTAATATGAAGGGGCATTAAATTTTGTCAAATGATTTCTCAGCATCCAGTGATATGATCATGTGGATTTTTGTTTTTGAGTTTGTTTATTTAGAATATAACGTTGATATGTTTCTATATATTGAACCAACCCTGCATCTCTGGGATCTGGGACCTACTTGATCATGTTGGATGATTATTTTGATGTGTTCTTGCATTCAGTTTGGAGAATTTTATTGAATATTCTTGCATCAACATTCATAAGTGAAGTTGGTCCGACATTTTCTTTCTTCCTTGGGTCTTTGTGTGGTTTAGTTATAAGCATTAATTGTGGCTTCATAGAACAAATTGGGTAATGTTCCTTCTGTTTCTATTTTCTGGAATAGTTTGAAGAGTATTGGTATTAGTTCTTCTTTGAAGGTCTGATAGAACTTTGTACTAAACCCATCTGGTCCTGGGCTTTATTTTTTTGGTTGGGAGACTTTTAATGACTACTTCTATTTTTTTTTTTTTAGGGGCTATGGGACTGTTTACATAGTTTATCTGATTCTGATTCAACTTTGGCACCTGGTATCTGTCTAGAAAATTGTCCATTTCATCTAGATTTTCCAATTGTATTGAATATAGTTTTCGTCGTAGGATCTGATGATTTTTTTTTAAATTTCCTCAGTTTCTGTTGTTATGTCTCCCTTTTCAATTCCTTCATCTTTTGGTTGTTTTTTTTTCCTGTAATTCTTTAAGGGATTTTGGTGTTTACTCTTTAAGGGCTTCTACCTGTTTACCTGTGTTCTCCTGTATTTCTTTAAGGAAGTTATTTATGTCCTACTTAATGTCCTCTATCATCATCATGAGATGTGATTTTAAGTTCAAATTTTGCTTTTCTGGTGTGATGGGATATATAGAACTTGCTGAAGTAGGAGAAGTGGGTTCTAATGATGCCAARTAGCCTTGGWTTTTGTGGCTTATGTTCTTGCACACTTGCCTCTAGACATCTGGTTATCGCTAGTCCTTCCTGCCCTTGCTGTCTCTGAATAGTGCCTCTTCTTCCTATGATCTTGGTAGTATCAGAACTCTTCAGAGTCCAGCTGTCTTTGTGATACTCTGATTCTGGGATCCTGTGATTCTGAGATCCTGGGTGTTTCAGAGCTCCTGGGAGTCACACTACCTCTAGGATCCTGAAATCCTCATGTGACCAAGCTCCTGAGATCCTGTTGTGTCAGAGCTCCTGGGAGTCAAGCTTTCTTTGGCTGTTGCAGGGGTGGGTGGGGAGCCAGAATCCTGAGATTTCTACTGGCACAGGTGAAAGTTGGAAGGAACCTGTAACTCTGGCTGTGCGGGGAATTTGTGTTTCCCTGGATCCTGTGGGGGTCCCAGTTATGCTGGGTGTTGATAAGAGGTTGTGGCCTCAGCTATGTTCTTGAGTGTGTCAGAGCTCCAGTGCTCCTAGGTGTGTTTGATCTCCTGGGAGTTGAGCTTCCTCTGTGATCCTGCATTCCTGTGAGCCTGTGATTCTGGGAGTTTCAGAGCACCTGGGAGTCAGGCTCCCTCTGTGTGTTTTAAGAGTACTTACAGAGCCAGCACCCCAGGTCTGCTCCAGGTGCAGGTTCAGACTGAAAGAAACCTGTGCCACTGACTGGGTGGGGGTTGCTGTATCCCTGGATCCTGGGGGAACCAGTTACTCCAGATTTTGGGGCRGATTTTGTGTCCTCTCCTGTGACCAGGTGTTTCAGAGCACCTGGGAGTCAGGCTCCCTCCGGATGTTGTAAGACTGAGTACAGAGCCAGAGCCCAAGGTTCTCTCAGGGCACAGGCTAARATCAGAAGGACTATAACTCCCTTTTCATATCTGATTTTGATAATTTGAATACTGTCTCTGTGCCCTCTAGTTAGTCTGGCTAAAAGAACGATGTCTTGCTTTTCATTTCTGATTTTCTTAATTTGGATACTGTCTCTGTGCCCTCTGGTTAGTCTGGCTAAGTGTTTATCTATCTTGTTGATTTTTTCGACGAACAAGCTCCTGGTTTTGTTGATTCTTTGTATAGTTCTTTTTGCTTCTACTTGGTCGATTTCAGCCCTGAGTTTGATGATTTCCTGCCTTCTACTCCTCTTGGGTGTATTAGCTTCTTTCTGTTCTAGAGCTTTCAGATGTGCTGTTAAGATGCTAGTGTATGCTCTCTCCAGCTTCTTTCCGGAGGCACTCAGAGCTATGAGTTTTCTTCTTAGCACTGCTTTCATTGTGTCCCATAGATTCGGGTAGGTTGTGCCTTCATTTTCATTGTAAAAAGTCTTTGATTTCTTTCTGTATTTCTTCTTTGGCCAAGGTATCATTGAGTAGAGTATTGTTCAACCYCCATGTGTATGTGGGCTTTCTGTTGTTTTTGTTGCTATTAAAGACAACTCTTACTCCATAGTGATCTGATAGGAGGCATGGGATTAGTTCTCTCTTCTTATATTTGTTGAGGTCCGTCTTGTGACCAATTATATGGTCAATTTTGAGAAGGTACCATGAGGTGCTGAGAAGAAGGTATATTCTTTTGTTTTAAGATGAAATATG
>BDUI01009939.1:19830-61931 GCA_002335545.1 Apodemus speciosus | reverse complement strand
ACTCTCCCTAAAATCCCCTATGTAAAAGCCATTGACATGTACCTAATGGGGTGCTTTGTCTTCGTCTTTATGGCCCTTCTGGAATATGCTTTGGTCAACTACATCTTCTTTGGGAGAGGACCACAGCGCCAAAAGAAAGCAGCCGAGAAAGCTGCCAATGCCAACAATGAGAAAATGCGCCTAGATGTCAACAAGGTACACCTACAGAGAAATGGGCTCTGTTGCTTAAACTCAGAGGAATCTTGTGGACGTGATGGAGTTGTTAAGACATATGAAAGCAGGGCATAGGGAACAAACTGTAATTTCCTTCCAAAATTCCATAAATGATAAGTGAGAGGCAAAATAGGCTCCCAATCATATCACCAAACTCTTGGATACCCTTTTTTTTTTAATACAAAGGATGCTCAAACTTCTACATAAGCTGTTTTTCTATGTGAGACTCATATAATAATTTACATGTCTCTAAATTGACTCACTTGTTTAAATTTATTTAAAAAGAAAGGTTCATTTTATCTTACTCAATAGTGCTTGCTAGTACCTCACCTTAAATATAWACTAAAATTGCATCATTCAACTGTCACTTATGCTAAATGAAGGCCCTGAACCTTAGATCTACATTCTATTTGGTTTAAAATACAAATAAATGAATTTAGAGAGATGTTAATTTACCTACTGCCAACACCCTGAGTTTTCCCSCTTCTGAGTAATCAAAAAGATGAGAAGTAGGGAAAGTAGAGTAATTTTCTCAGGTGATGCATGTTGGCTTAAAGCCTTGTTCATGTTCTTATGCCTCAGCACTTCTCTGCATAAGGCCCCGATCTTCATTAAGCGAAACAGGATCAAGACGTCCTATATAAGTTTGTTTACACAGTGTTTTTGTTGTTGTTGTTGTTGTTTTTGTTTTTCTCGAAATCAGTTTTTCATCATGGTGGGATGCCCAGAAGAGAATTTTTTTAAAGACTGAATCCTGGGTCCCTCCTAAGCCTGGGCATCATACATTTTATAAGTTCATTGGGTTATTGTTATTTGGAACCCATTTTAGTAATCATCACTTTGAGGGATTTGGGCAGCAGTCTCAGTGGAGGTGAGCTTTTTGGAATCAAATGTAATCTCACATGGCTTACTGTTGTAGAGCTTTCTGTCTTAAACAGAATAATTATGAAGATATTTCTTCATATTCCATGTTTGAACTTTTTGAGTTAAGTGTTTTCATTAACATCTGTCCTAGTGTTTATGATAAAACATAGAATAGAGAACTCATTAAAGAGTTCATACTGATGTCCTGGGGAAAAGAAATGTGCTTAAACTCCCTGAACATATAATCCATAACAWTAATTAACTAAGACACTGACATGTTAATGTCTTCAACTTCTTTTTAATTCCAAGGATATAACTCAAGTAATCTCCACTATTGAAATTTACTTGTAGACAACACCATGGAAGCTACTGAGTAATGATCCCAACTTAACCATAGATSCGATATTTGTTTATAGACTATTTTTTAATTAAAAACATCTTTCTCAGAAGATATTTATAATGATAAATTTTATATGTAATCTATGAAAGCCAGTAAGCATGGAGTCTAGGAACTGTCCATTTATTCCCAGGGCTTGGGTATTCTGTAGCTGGAGTGTTCTTTTGACTGCTAGACAGCAATAGCCAGCCTATTGGTATGCTTTTCCCAGGTTGACAAATGAGAGTACTGTTAAAACGGCTTCATGATTCACTAGATAGAGTATCCTWAGTAAAGAAAACAGAAAGAATAATAAATAAAAGTGTCTCCTAGGACTCGAGTTTGAAATGAGTTTAAACAATTCAAACCTGATGCAAGTCCAACTTAATAAGATACCATCTGATCCCTTTTCACCTCCTCTACCTGATCTTTTTATACTAATTTGCATTTAAATGATAAATTTAAGATTGAGGCAGTGAAGATTTTAAATAAATGGAACCTAAAGAGCCTTACAAAGTTTTAAGTCAATTGTTTCCAGATGGAAGCAGGGAAAAGCTCATGGGGCAGGCACTTTTTGAGAATGAAAAGCCCGTCGTCCTGGCTGAGGGTGGGTACAGTGCAGATTATAGTAAAACAAGAAATACAGAAGAATGATACCTTCTAGTACATCATTGGTTTCCAAGACTGGGAATTTTGTCCCCTATAGAGGTTGTGACAATGCTTAGAGACATTTTTGCTTGTCAAACTAGGAGATAGTGGTTGCTCTTGGTATTTCATATGTGGTAGCCAAGGATATCAGTCAACTTCCCACAGTGCCCAGGACAGCTTGCCCAAAGAGAAAGAATCATCTTGCCCAAAGTACTCAACCTTCTTACTTCAAACCTGAGAGACAGAGCTCTGCAAATAATACATTTGATATTTGAATTGGGTTTCATTACTCTTTGACCATACGGTTTGACTATTTTTTCATTAGCACCCACCCAGCCCTCAAAAAAGATATCAATCCCAATTTACCATCAAATTTTAAACCAATCAGGATTAATATTCGGCCCTATGTGTCAATAGACAGGGTTAACCTGTCTGGCTTAAAGTATTTCATCTATTAAACAAGGTCAATTCTTTTCTTATAGTGTTATTATGAAAATATGTGAAGATTATTGTGATACTGTGAAAGGAGGGTAAGAGAGTCCTCACTGTCTAACAGCCATTCATTAAGTATTATGTATTAATAAAATTGATATTCTTATATATGTTAAGCATTATTGCTTTCACAGGCAAATAGGACAACTGCATTCCTAACCTTTGATTTTACATTGTCCAACATCCCCAAAGTACCTAAAGTAGAACATATGTCAGGAATTACTATGACAACAGGGGAATGAATTTTTCAGTGATTATTACCTCTACAATCTACACCAAAACTATTGTGTCAAATTCCGCCTGACATTTTATAGGTCAGAACATTTGACATCATCCTGATTAGATTAAGACAAAAATGATGCCTATGTAGCAGTTCAGATGCCGACTTTCCTTTCACCCAGCACAAAAGGTCAGAGAGGATCCACACTGAGTTCTGATTATGTAATCCTTTCTCTTGTGTCAGTATCATGCATAGTGCCACTATTTCTTATCCAAAATGTCCCTTCTTTTCAGCTGTAATTCTAAGGTTATTTTCCCCCCAAGATCGGACACATAATCAGCTAAGTATTGTTATCTCCCATAACAAAAAAAAGAATCAGCTGCAAGAAGAAGGATTAGATTTTTTTTCCTGCTCTGATGGCTTCCTAAAAAGGGAAGGACGCCATCTAATCAGCCTTGGTGATGTTTAAACTGCACTGTCCCAAGGTCAAGGTAGGATGAGAARGGGAAGGTCAAAAGGAGAAGCATCCAGTTACTTTTACATTTTCTTTTTTTCTCTTTATTAGTTACTGTTAATTTTTTGAAAATATTTTTTAGCTTTTAAAACACTTTGCCATCCTGCACTTTAAGGAAATCAGAAATGAAAGCTAAAAAAAGAAAAAAAGAAGAAAAACATGTTGTAACCGCAATTGCATAAAAAAGTTAACTAAGGCCCCCAGACCTACTCTGGGTRTTCTCAGCCATATGTAGTGTACATCCCACAATGCTGACCAAAACAAAGGAAAATGGCAACTCTATTTCCACCTTAGTCCATTTGAGCCATCAGTTTACTTAAACCCAGCAACCTGCACATGAGAGTCTATAACTGAGTRCTTCTTTTACCTGCCCTTATGTAMCATTCTAAATGGTAGAATACTAAGTTTAAAATCAACTTCAAACCAACATGAGCCCTGCTGAAATTTTCCCAAATGTCCTTTGTGGTAATTTAAAACATAGAATAGCTTCCAAAAATAAATAGTGAGAAAAATATGCCACATCTATCTTTATGTGAGCAAAGCCTGTTTGCTCATGTGAGAAAGATAGATGATAGGTAGGTAGATAGGTAGATAGATGGATAGATAGATAGATAGATAGATAGATAGATAGATAGATAGATAGATGATAGATAGATAGATAGATAGATAGATAGATGACAGATAGATTGATTGATTGATTGATAGATGATAGGTAGATAGATAGATAATAGATAGATAGACAGATAGATGATAGGTAGGTAGATAGATAATAGATTGTGTGTGTGTGTGTGTGTGTGTGTGTGTGTGTGTGTGTGTGTGTGTGTGTGTTTCCTGATAGAATTTGCTTTTGGCCAATTTTCACTCCCTGTTTTCCTAACGACTGAAGTTTTCTTTGCTTTCCCAGCTTTAAGCTTTATGTGGCTTCCTGACTTCTTTTTCTGCCAGTCACTAAGTATTTGCATATTTGCGAATCTAGTCACTCTTGTCTTTTCAGTCTTGGTTATTGCATACTTGAAATCCCTCCAAAATTCTTTTCATATTGAGAAACTTACAGCCATCAGTTTTCTAAATAAAACTCTTCCCCAAAGGACCCTCCCCCCATTTCATGCTCTTTATTTGAAGTGGGGTGTTGTGACTCTGTATTGTCCTTATGCCTGTGCTGAATCTTTTATAATGCAAGCTCCTAAGACCTTTACAATGTATTCCTACTGCTTAGAATTAACTATTCATATTCTTATAAAAATGAACTAATCAGCATTTTCCCATTCTTCACTAGCATTGGTCTTTTTCTTTTTGTTTCCCGAAGACAAATAGTTTATATACACCCAGTTCACCTGAACTATAGGTGCCATCTGTCAACTTAATTAGCACATTTTCTCCTTTGTCTTCCAGATTTTTTATAAAGATATTAAATCAAATGGGACCCAGTATCGATCCTTGTGGGACCCTACTGGAAATCTCTCCCCAACTAGAYGGACTACCAATTACGATTTCTCTCTGTATACGGTTAGATAGCCAGTTTTTAATCCATTTATTTCTATTTCTGTTTGGCACAAATCTGTTTAGCTGTTCCCATTAACCTAATGTCTGGCTCCTATGAAGATAATCCATAGGYATGTGTGCACAGGAATCTTAGTCTAAGAGAAATTTGTTTTGAAGGCCTACTTGAGTCTTTGATATAATACAGCTGCAGTGGACATAAGCCTTAAGAAATTATTGCAGTATTAGAGAGCAAAGCAAGGAAATTGCATTTAGATATGACTGTTGTCTGTATAAAGMGAGTGCATTATCATGATATATCTTGGGTTTACCTGGTTTTGTTGTTGGGTGGTTTGAAGAGCTGAGAGAATAGGGAGTTAAATGTTTCATCTTTTGTTGTTTGGAATTTGGGAATTTGGAACCTTCACVTTTTGACCAAGATTATTTTATTTGTAACTAGGATTGTTATATTTGCATCAAGTCCTTGCCTTATTGTTATTTATTTTCTAAAGAAATATTATTTTGGCAGGTCTGGCACTATTATCATGAGAGAAAAYGTCAGTAGTTGAAAGTATGCCTTGTGAAAACTTGTGATTAACCAAATCTTACTTGATTTGTTTAGTAATACTTAGAGTCAAAGTTTGAATCCTCATGTGCCTGTGACCTTAACTGGCTAACAGTTCATTCTATTACCTTCTGAATGAGAGGAAGAGAAGGAACACATTAATACTCAGCCTTCCACATGATCATCCACCATTAGTCCATTGACACATTTTGGTTTTTGTGTCTTAATGTCTATTTCCTAATGGGGATAAATTGATATTGAGTKMTTTTTAACCTTTTTATGTGAGGACTTAATGCCAGTGGGTTCCCATATTGTGTCTTCTATCTCATTCTTCCTTAATTTTATAACTGTGGCTTCAGAAGTATTGACACTTCATTCTTTGGCCCTTGTGCACAGGCACAGATTTGGGTGACTTATTAGATGGTGCCTTGGTCTGATAGTTCACTGCTTTTTTAAATTGTATAGYTTATTAAGTATTTACCCAAGAAATGGCAATAGGGACTTGGATCAGAGGCATTTGAGAGTTTGTCAATCAATGTTTTAATCTTAATCTCTTCAAAATTCTGTAATCTATCATGTCTGTGCTTTTGGGCAAWMATGAGAACGTTGTTTTCACCGTGATTTTTGAACTTCAGTGACTCTTGCTGAAAGTAAGAGTTTCTTTTCCAGCAAAGCTCTGAGAATCATTTTGAATGATTTTGATGGTAATCATTTTTGAATGAAACATGACAGAAGTTGGTGTTTTTTTATAACAATGAAAACTGTTGCATTTTATAAAAAAATAAAAACAAATCAAATCATTATGATTAATCTGATGATTGCACAAAGGAGCAAGAAAATTTAGACCATCCCCTCACCATGAGAATATTTTGAAGAAATTTTACCTCTTGTGTGCCAACTTTAAATGATGGCTTAAAAGAGTTAATGTTCTTTGACCCAATGATCAAGACCCTTGTTTTTCAAGATCTTCTGTTACATATACCTCATTAAGGAGAATGTTCAGCAATATAYGTAGAAGTATGAAATTTAATGTTTTTCTTTGATTTTGTGTCTTTTCCCAGATTTGTATTTATTCTCTCCTCTGAGTCTTCATTTTAAGTACTTAGAATTTCCAATATAAATTAACATTCAACAATTKAAATAATGAATTTTTATTAGAGATGTAGTGTGCTAAATAATCAAGATGTTTCTGGCAATGACAAGAGTAAGGAGAAAGGCTATATTCTAGGGTCAGACTGAAATGAACTGGTCTTGTTTTTCTGAGGTGTGTGGCATTGGATATTTTAATGTTTTAAGGTCTATGATGGGCACTGAAGTCATTGTGAAGATGCTAAGATGGGTGAGATAGTAATACTAAGGTCATACATAACCAGACAAAGAGCACTCAATTAAAATTGGCAAAGAATATTGAAATGGTGGCAGAGAGGATGTATCTTTTTAAAGTTTTTAAACAATGAAAAACATCTGTATTCCCACATGCAGGCATAACCATTATTATCACTACCTTGGATTCATGCTTAGTGTTTTATATACATTTGTAATGTGCTACCACTGAATGSATTGCTACTTTTTATAGTTTCAAATATGAATCAAATTAATGGCAATGTTTTACTGAATGCCAAACCGTAAATTACTGCACATATATTTAACATGCATGCATTCTTAGATGTGTAAATTGTTCCTGAGGTGTGTCTTCTATAAACAGCTATAAAATAAGCCTTATATTTCTGGCATGCTTGTACATGCTTGTACCTCTTAATACAGAAAATGGAAATGTTTTGGCACAGAATGAAACAATATCTATTCACACAATATTTTCTATAATGATCTGTATGTAGTTTGCTCAGATATTGGCACCATWTAAGAATGTGCCATATGTGCATTTCCCCTCTAAAAAGAGAAACAAACAAACAACAACAATAAAAATAACAAAAATAGAACATGCTTGTTTTACTATGAMCAGTTAAGTATTAGAGAGATGGATATACAAAATAATTTTAGATTCATTTTATCTTCTCACTCTGTCGAAAAAGTCCTAAAGACTAAACCAGAAATTGAAAAGTAAAACAAACAATAAATAATAATACTTATAAACTTAAGCTCTGCACAGCAAAAATGTGCAAACAAAGCCAGAGATAATGTAAGCAGAGTTCAGAGAAATCTACCCCAGGTATAGATAGGCCAACAGGAAAACCCAATAGCAATATTTGAATCAAGGTGACAAATGCAAACAAGGAAACAGCATAGAAACCCTGGAAGAGGGTGGACAAAAAACAGTTCTAACTGAGAAAAGTTAATCTCAAGATTCACTTTTATGATAAGATCTTCTATGAATATTACAATGGAGGTGGGGAAAGATTAGAAAAGGGAGCGAGTTTAGATTAAAGGGAGAAACTGAGCTTAGTGGATTCAGGTACTGTAGCCAAGGCTGATTACTTGAATTTAATCCCAAGAGCCATCTGATACAAGAAGAGAAATGATTTCCGGCAGTTGTCCTCGGAGCACCTTAGACAAGCATGCGTCCATACACATGCACATGTACAAATTGGCACATACACACACACAAACACACACATACACACACACAAACACACACATACACACACACACGAATCTGAAAGCAAAGTGATCTTTCTACAAGCTACAAGTAAGTGTGTAAAGTGATCTTTCTAGAAGCTGCAAATAACTGTGCAAAGAATGCTATATTTGTGTTAACTAAAACTAATAAGATAGATTTAAAAARGTAACACTGACTAAAAAAATATCTAGCTCATAAACTTTCCACAATAAATCCTTTCAAACATTGAAATGTAGTTACCTTTAGTGATACTAAAATTCTTGTTGGATATAGCAGGAAGGAAATCTTCAAGTTATTTAGATGCTCACTACAAATAAGTGATACAAACCCCTATTAAAACTCTATACAGTAAACCATAGATCCACTTCAATAATGAATATCAATGCAGAGAAAAAGCATTTAATAGAAAAGACTGCTCATAAAGCATCAGCATTTATTCTTGGCTATAAATGAAAAATAACTTGTTAAACTGGAGATCAATTAGATCTCCAAATGAAGTTATGATTAGCCCAATCATCTTCAATTAATAAACAAAGATCAGCAGCCCTGTCATGCTCCTGGAGTTAGAATGGCACACACTTAATCACTTTCTCATTCTTACTTATACATGCATTTATCAATGGATGAATATTTTTGCAGTATTTATTTTATATTTATAGAAATTCTGATTCTAGAAAATGAGATAAAGTTTCTATCATCAAAAGGGGGGGGGNCAGTTAAGTATTAGAGAGATGGATATACAAAATAATTTTAGATTCATTTTATCTTCTCACTCTGTCGAAAAAGTCCTAAAGACTAAACCAGAAATTGAAAAGTAAAACAAACAATAAATAATAATACTTATAAACTTAAGCTCTGCACAGCAAAAATGTGCAAACAAAGCCAGAGATAATGTAAGCAGAGTTCAGAGAAATCTACCCCAGGTATAGATAGGCCAACAGGAAAACCCAATAGCAATATTTGAATCAAGGTGACAAATGCAAACAAGGAAACAGCATAGAAACCCTGGAAGAGATTGGACAAAAAACAGTTCTGAGAAAAGTTAATCTCAAGATTCACTTTTATGATAAGATCTTCTATGAATATTACAATGGAGGTGGGGAAGGATTAGAAAAGGGAGCGAGTTTAGATTAAAGGGAGAAACTGAGCTTAGTGGATTCAGGTACTGTAGCCAAGGCTGATTACTTGAATTTAATCCCAAGAGCCATCTGATACAAGAAGAGAAATGATTTCCGGCAGTTGTCCTCGGAGCACCTCAGACAAGCATGCGTCCATACACATGCACATGTACAAATTGGCACATACACACACACAAACACACACATACACACACACAAACACACACATACACACACACACGAATCTGAAAGCAAAGTGATCTTTCTACAAGCTACAAGTAAGTGTGTAAAGTGATCTTTCTAGAAGCTGCAAATAACTGTGCAAAGAATGCTATATTTGTGTTAACTAAAACTAATAAGATAGATTTAAAAARGTAACACTGACTAAAAAAATATCTAGCTCATAAACTTTCCACAATAAATCCTTTCAAACATTGAAATGTAGTTACCTTTAGTGATACTAAAATTCTTGTTGGATATAGCAGGAAGGAAATCTTCAAGTTATTTAGATGCTCACTACAAATAAGTGATACAAACCCCTATTAAAACTCTATACAGTAAACCATAGATCCACTTCAATAATGAATATCAATGCAGAGAAAAAGCATTTAATAGAAAAGACTGCTCATAAAGCATCAGCATTTATTCTTGGCTATAAATGAAAAATAACTTGTTAAACTGGAGATCAATTAGATCTCCAAATGAAGTTATGATTAGCCCAATCATCTTCAATTAATAAACAAAGATCAGCAGCCCTGTCATGCTCCTGGAGTTAGAATGGCACACACTTAATCACTTTCTCATTCTTACTTATACATGCATTTATCAATGGATGAATATTTTTGCAGTATTTATTTTATATTTATAGAAATTCTGATTCTAGAAAATGAGATAAAGTTTCTATCATCAAAAGGGGGGGGGGAATTTTTCCTGAGAAAACTCTGTAAGGATTAGAAAATATTTTTCCATGAGCAGTTCTGGGAATCAAGAGCTGGCATCAAATTTTTATTAACCACCTTCCTACTACTATTAAATTATTTCAAAACAAAAATCARTATTTCCAGCAAGTTCCTTCTCATGTTCCTAAGGAAATTCAGGACTGTTACAGCATCTGCTGCAAAGAGATGTGCCTGATAGCTTGATACTTATTTAATTTTGGCAATGGGTGTCTAGGGAGATGTAACAAACCTGGGCCCTGACATGATTTTTGAAATCTCCCTTGATGATAAACAAGCTGTCTGTTTTCCTCATAACACTTCTACCAGCTCTGACTGCAAATATTTCTGGAAGTTGGACAAGCTCCAGCAGGCTTCCTCCCCTGAGTCAAAGTATACCTGTGGTGACTACTTAAAGAGGAGTTGGGGCTGAAAACTCTGAGTCAGGGAAGGAGAAGCCAGCCCTTCTCAGCTGCCTCCTGGAGAGTACAATGAAATATCAAGTTCCCACTTGCAAGCATTAGTTCATGGACTATTTTGCATTTCCTCAGGCCAGGAACAAGGACTATTGTTATTTTCCGTACTTATGAAAACTACAATGTGATAATGCAGTACATGTATACAGTGTGTTCTGCTTAATTTAAGATAAGTAGTGCTTAGTTAATTAATGTTTTATAATTTAATTCTAGAAACCTTCTGGTCCTTCTCTTTTGCTCTTCCTATAATATACAAGGGTACCATAAACTGGTCAGATCCTGTGGTAAAGAGTATTAGAGCTCCTTCCTTCTACCTACAAATATTTACCATTATCTAACTCCAATCTATTACAATTATATTGTAAGTATACACCTTATACTTCCATATTCTCTAGGTTTCACAGTTCTCTATTCAGATGGACTATTATTAAGTTTCAGGGATTATTTAAGAAACTGGCCTACTGCAAGCAAACACATGAGTATTTTCCCCACAACAAGCTTTCANAATGCCTCTGAGAGAAGTGACTACACCGGACAGCATTCTGATGCAACAGAAACCATTCTACCCCCCAGGCTGGCCCACTCTGCAGAAATAGGCAAATTATCTGAGTCTCAAATATTGATATCTCTTAAAAGCTAATRCTCACTAAGAGCTGTGYAAACTCAGAAGTCAGTCGAACTCATCTACCCGAATCATCTCCTGTTCTCGAGTACCCCAAAACATAACTACATAGAGGGTCATCTTTAAGCCACAACATTTTAATCGCCAATATGCTAATAAATAAGTGTTGGCTCCATTTCCAGCTTATTGGGTCAGAATTTCTGATTGCATGACAAGGTAAATTTTAGCAAAGTCCCCAAAKAATTCACATGACCACCAAAACAGAAGCTTRTATACTTGCTCTAAAACATACCCTGTAGCGCCAGAAAAGACAGTTATGATCAAAGTAAAGAAATTAATATTCATAGTTCATAAGAGGCTAACATGTAATTTGAACCTTGGTTCTTTTTCTTTGAAAGATTTCAATATTTGATCCAGAATACAGACAGGATTTTCTCCTTTGGGGAAACATGAGGACATCAGCTGAGCACTGTATTCTGCCATATATTCTAAATTTATGTATTTTTTTCTTTCATTTCCTTGCTCTGAGTTTTAGAGTTTAGCAGCATGAACTGTCTGCCATCACCCTCAAACCTCCAAGCTAGGGGAAACTGGGTGTTAGAACTAGCACAGGGATATTCTACAAGGCTGTGTGAGATTAACAGCAGTTCTAAGGGGAGAGGCCTGAGGAGGCAGAGTAGAGGGTGCATTTGGCAAGTGTTCACTAGGGCAATTCACCATGTAATTGGCCAAATGCACAAAAGCCATTAAACCACAGCTGAGTAAGAAATCCTTGGCTGCTGTAGAGTTGATAGCTCCCTCAGCAGATCACTTTTTCCTGGAGGGTTTGCACAGAACCACACTTAGGAGTAATCCGCACGCTTGAGTCAGGAATAGCATATGTATGTGTAATTCCAAAGCTGCCTTTAAAAAAACCAACAACAGATATCATTGACTTTTAGAAAGTCCAGTAACATGGTTAGGGCTAGATGATTTATCCCATTTTTCTCTCGGTCTTTAATATGCATTCAAGGAGCCTAAGGATCCTGGTAGAGTACAAACTCTTCGTCTGTCACGTCTAAGACTTGAGATTCTGTAATCTCCACACACTTTCCAGTGATGCCAAAGCAACTGATCTGTGGTTCCTAGGAAATAACAAGGACCTAGCTGAGGGAATGCAAGTGAGTAAACTGGATATCAACTCTGGATGACTCATGGCTGCTGCCTTGAGAGCTACATTGAGGATGCTGCTAGAGTCCAGGGCCAGCTGCTCCATTAGCGTTGCCTATCATAAACTTCAGAATAGACTACATCACCTCTAACAATTCTCTCATGTAACATACAGAAGCTGAAGCCCAGAGATTTCAGGGATTTATTTAGGATCCCATAGAAGCCAGTAAGTTATTGGGCTAGGGCTATATAAAACTAGAATGCATGCCTAGATTATTTTCTTTCTCTCTCTCTCTCTCTCTGAGTTGCACATTTTAATCACAGATTGCATGTGAAGCTGTTTTAAAATAACTTTCCTCTCACTTCTATAACTGTTGGAACCACTCACAGAATCTAATTTGGATTTGTAAAGCCAGGGGACTTTGTGTAGCCGAGTCTGGAACAGCTCTGARACTTTCACTAAAGAGCCTTGCTTGTCTTCAGTGGTCTTGTTTGGGAAATTATCAGATGATACACACCTAATCTTTCAAGTTCCCTTCAATGTTGTAGAGACTAGCAAGCTAAAAGATCTGAATACACATTGAAATTGTTTCAGTGACTTAAATAAATCCAGGGAAAAATTCATTTACAATCTTGTGAGGTATCATTGAATTTTCCTGAAAAGATTACTACTTTTAGCCCTGTTGGGTACAATAATCCCAGCACTCAGGAAGATGGGTCAGAAGAATAGCTGAAAGTTTAAGACTAGCCCAGATTACATAGTGAATTCTAGGCCAGCCTGGGCTACATAGTTATGACTTGCCTCAAACACACACACACACACACACACACACACACACACACACAAAACAAACACACACACACAGGGGGGCTGGAGAACACACATGCACACACATAAATATGGGTCAAATTTTATCTGAAGAGACTGCTAATTATTCTAATGAGATTCTTGTGGTTTTCCACCAATGCTTAATGGGAATAAAACAAGAGGAAGAGAGGTGTCAAGCCAGGAATTCCCAAATCTTACATAGAAATACCTTGTTCTAAGACTTCCATGTTAGCAAAAAGATTTTCTATTTCCTCTTACTCATCCAGACAGAGAGAGGGACACATCCTTTGTATGCAGGAGCCTACTAGAAAGGAGTYTYCCTTTCCATAGACCACTCTGTCTTTTCAATTGCAGCACCAATCACTGCCAAGGGGAAGGGGAAGAGTAACAAGTTTGGTTTAAAGCCATCTGCCTCAAAATGGGGACAGGAAGTCACTGCTGCTCCCTTAGAGAGGAAGTATAGATCTGGAATCTCTACTAAAACACTACAGAGAAAACATTTTAAAAATAGTGTCTGACTAAGTGAATCTGTAATTCTGAACCTTTCCTGTGGGCTGTAGACATTGCAAGTTATGAGTGCCTTGCAAATGAGGGCCATTTGTTATTGCCTAATCGCATGCCAGACAGGCTGGAGGATCTACTGTGTTWCTGAGCGTTGCACTGCCGTAAAGTCTAATCTGAAACAAGTCAACATAAAAGGACAAAAAAGGGTTATTTGCTTTATGTTTTTACAGGTTTAATCTAAACCTCCTTCCTYCCATTTCCAAGAGGAGCACATCTTCCTCATGCTCAGAGCAACTTGGCACAGTCAGGATTTTTTAACAGCTATAAATAGACAGGGGCACTAAGGTAGTGGTTCTCAACTTTCCTAATGCCATGACCCTTTAATACAGTTCCTCATGYTGTGRTGAACCYYCCAACCATAAAATTATTTTCTTTGTTACTTCATAACTGTAATTTTATGCRTTACATGTCATTAGGAATAATAATAATTCAAATATCTGTTTTTAGATGGTCTTAGTCCACCCCTGTGAAAAGGTTGTCCTATCTCCAGAAGAGTTGAAAGTCACAAGCTGAGAAACACTTCAGCAAGGCAGCAGTATTCCCTTCATGAGCACACCCACAATGGCCTAGGACCTCCTAGAACGCCATACCTCCTAACCATCCAGCTGTTTTGCAATAGCATCACAAGACTTYAGTCTAAGCCTTTAATATGTGGCCTTGTGTTGGACAGTAAAGATCCAAATTATAATATTTATTAAATACTCTAAATAAGTCCTAAAGTAACCTCAAAATGCAACTCCCTCATTTTATAGTGTATTGGTTTTTCTGAAATTCATACACAAAGCGGTGGATTTCATGATATTGTTTCATAGATTCTTCAGGTCNCCATTTCCAAGAGGAGCACATCTTCCTCATGCTCAGAGCAACTTGGCACAGTCAGGATTTTTTAACAGCTATAAATAGACAGGGGCACTAAGGTAGTGGTTCTCAACTTTCCTAATGCCATGACCCTTTAATACAGTTCCTCATGYTGTGRTGAACCYYCCAACCATAAAATTATTTTCTTTGTTACTTCATAACTGTAATTTTATGCRTTACATGTCATTAGGAATAATAATAATTCAAATATCTGTTTTTAGATGGTCTTAGTCCACCCCTGTGAAAAGGTTGTCCTATCTCCAGAAGAGTTGAAAGTCACAAGCTGAGAAACACTTCAGCAAGGCAGCAGTATTCCCTTCATGAGCACACCCACAATGGCCTAGGACCTCCTAGAACGCCATACCTCCTAACCATCCAGCTGTTTTGCAATAGCATCACAAGACTTYAGTCTAAGCCTTTAATATGTGGCCTTGTGTTGGACAGTAAAGATCCAAATTATAATATTTATTAAATACTCTAAATAAGTCCTAAAGTAACCTCAAAATGCAACTCCCTCATTTTATAGTGTATTGGTTTTTCTGAAATTCATACACAAAGCGGTGGATTTCATGATATTGTTTCATAGATTCTTCAGGTCYGTTTGGTACTCCTTCCCAACTTCCGTTTCCATCCTCTACATCCTTCTGATGGCTTACTGACTCGCTCAGCAGTCCTACTTCTGGTTTAGTGGCCTATGTATTCTGTCACCTCTTCATTCCAGTATTTTAACAAGTAGGACATTGAGGCTCAGTGGAGCTGGGGAACTAAGCCAAGATCACACAGCAAGTTGGTAGATGAGCAAGAAATCAAAGCTGTCTTCATAGCCTGCATTTGCAAATTTAGTTAACTATATAAATGTTTCTTGTCTCTATTCGAATTTTAAATGTGACTATACAAAGAGCAYGCACAGAATGTGAATTGCGTATTATCATTATCATCATAATGAAGCTGTCTTTATTGACGCATTTCATTTGCAGGAAGAGATACTTATTTTCCATATATAAATGGAATAAGAACGAGTCTGAAAATTTAATTTTGTTGATGGGTGYAGGCTGGGACTTCCAAAACTTAGACTAATCCTGTTGGCAGATAACGAAGTGGAACATTTCTCGTTCATTCTTGTCTCTGACCATTATAAGGATAAAAAAGCAAAGTCCCCAAATTAAGCACCAGGAAGATACATGAATGACAGTCTTTTCCTTCCTGTGACCACTGAGGTTTTTAACTTTAGATACCTTCTAGCATGTTGAATCTAAAGTGCAGGAGAGAAAGTTGGTGGGCTCAGTCTTTTGCAAATCTTGCTAGCATAATTACATCAGCTGTGAGGTTAGGCATCAAGACCTATAAGTAGTCCTCTACCCTTATACTTATGCAAAACACACACACACACACACACACACASACACGCATGCACACACACACGCATGCACGTACACACACATACACATGCACGAGTGCACACGTGCACACACGCGCATGCACACACAATCAACAATAAACACATTTTTAAAAATACAACGTATTGATGCCATGTGCTAGAAAGCAGACTGGACTTTTTGCTTTTGGATAAAGCCAGAAGTGAGTGACAATTTCCTTTGATTTAGAATAGAGGCAGTAAGTGGATTTCTGTGCCCAAACCCACCTCATTTACTTATGGGACAGTATCAATCAAGGTCAGTTTTAAAACCTACGGATAACAATCCTAAGTTCTTCTCTCAATGGCCTAGTTTAATTGAAGCTACAAACTTGAAGTTAATTATGACCTTTAAATAAACTTGAGATTTAACCTAATGAACTTATTACTCATCTCTGTAGATTGAAGATTGTGACAGAGATGGGAGCATGGCTGACAACACTATTTATCCCTCTTACTCATATACCCTATTACCGTATTTGACATGATTGTGCATCCCAAGAAAAAACCACAGGCCCTCTTCAAATGCAGTTTGCTATGTTTGTCCTCCTTACTTCTGCATGCTAAACCCACAGACTAGCATGTTTCTAGCCTTGGGAAGGTAAACCAGAGGAAGTGTTCTCTATTGTAACTCTCTTATTTGGGTAACTTAAATTGGGAAGTTGTGAATTGCAAGCTATATAGTATTGGTAAAAATCTTCAGGAATTTGCCACCCATAGTGCTTTGGGATAGATGAACCAGTTAATGGAAAGATTAGATCAGTTCACTGATTCTAGCTCGGGGCTTGTGTCTGTACAGCAAATGAAAAGTGAATTGAGAAACATTTGTCTCATTCTTCAGTTGAGCTGTTATGATTGGATGTGTAAATTCTCACATCCATTTCCAGAAACTTGCCCAAATCTAGTCTCTAAATGATACAATGGTGTGATCCTGTAGTCTCAGCTACTTGCCAGGCACGAAGAACTCTTGAGCCTGGGAATTTAAGGTCAGCCAGGACCAACATAGATATTCTCAAAGAACAGGGTTTTGAACCTTGGAAAGTGCATTGTAAAAGTACATTCAATTACCTACACTACAGAGACCTGTAAAAATCAAAAGCTCTTGCAGATGCAAGAAATGATGGTTGTTCATAATACAGTTTCAATTTTCCTTTCCTCAGAAAAATTTAATCTGATCCCTATTGCTTTTTCCTCCACAATGACAAATTTACTTACTTGCAAATTTAATATGTACTCTACCAAATTAAAAAGAGGTACTAAGAAAGAAATTGACCAACCTTTAAAAACTTTGTTCAGTGTGCACTTCATTGTGTTTTTATAATATAGAATACAGCAAAATGGATGTGTTTGCCTCTCTTCTAACTTTATCATCTACTCTTTGATCTTAATCCAAATATTCTGTAGAAACACAAACCAGTTATCTATAATTAGTATGTCATTCTCCATGTAGAACATGACATCATGCTTCAGAAAATATCAATTAGTTTCTGTAAGGACAGGTTTCAAAAGTCTATAAGCTACCAAAAATCAAGAAAACTTCATAAGAATCTCTAATGGGGAGGAATCCTACAGAATTTGCCTTTATAATGACCTACACAATGGGGAAAGAGTACTATACTATTGGGTTGTTTATTTGTTTGTTTGTTTGTGTTTGTTTTAAAAATCTATATGTAGCTCGGGCTGGCTCCAACTTGCTTTGTTCAGGATGACCTTGAACATGAGATATTACAACCTCTCAGTCTTCTGAGTGCTGAAATTAAGACTGTGTTCCATCACATGATATCAAAGACAAGATTTTCCCTTGGCTCTGATTTCTAACATCACTCCATATATTAAGTAAAACAAAAAAGCTAGTTGCTAATATTAAATTAAATGCAGCTACAAGAGAAATTTGTATTAATGAAGTCTAAGAGGAACACTTTATACTACTCCATGAGTACTGAACACTTAGCAGTAATTTTGAGTATTAAGAAATCCTGACAACTTTTATTTAGATGCAACTAAGGTAAACTATCTTTTAGTCTAATTCACTCTAGGACTAACATCCCCATATTCTCCATTATACCTGCTTCAAGATTTGTTTTGTAACCATCATAAACCAAAATTAAATGAGGAATCCAACATTTAGTATAACTCTTGAAGAATCAGCTTAATTTTATTTTGAATGCTCATTTGTACTAATTGCAGTAGTGACCAAAATGGATCCATGACACTGAGCCACAGGCATTTCACATCTCCTCCCTTGAGGGATATACAGAATTGGTGAGTTAACCAAACAGCTTTGAACCTACTGAACTGCCAAAGACCAGCTTTGGCATCAGACGGTAAACTGAGGCAGGTAGCCGATGAGGGGTCAGTGTTGAGAGCAGCTGGTGTGGGTGGATACAGATATGTACAAGGACCACAGTGGTTGGAGAAGGGAAAGGGGAAGTCAAACATTCTCAGGCACAAAGAATGGTTGAAGCAAGTACACGCTCAAGCAATTTATCTCTTCTCTTAACCCTCTTTCATACCCCTAGATGCAAAGTTTTCCTATTAGGAAGAAAATTACCTCATAACTACAAGTTAGACATTTTCCAGAAATAACCACCTTAAAAACTTTCTTCGAAAACAGATCAAAACTCATTATACAAAAGAAAATTACAAGAAAATATTGATTACATATTTCTTATATGAAACTCATATCTAACTGAACAATTATCACCCATCTTTTTTTCCAAAAGCTCATAATGACCTCAAAGCCGTAATTTTTAGTCATTACTTAACAAAGTTAAAACAAGCCAAGTATATACTAGCAAGTTTTTCCCTATGCTTGGTCGATGAAAGCATATATTTACTAAGGAACAAATCATATTTCTTATGTCTTATTTTGGAAGTTCTGATCAGCTAAGCTGGCTAGTCATCTGTTTTCTGTTGATATACTCATAATGGAATTATTTGTTCTTTATTAAATCCTTATCATTCCCTGGTACACATCAAAAATCCTGTTACTGAATCTCTAAATCAAAAGGTCAAAGAATTCAAGCCAACATAGAGTGTATGCTTACTTTGATCATTAGCTTGTCCCAAGTCTATTCTTCCCTCCTGTACAATTACGTGCTTGTAATGCACCAATGCTCACTGTATCCCTTTTCTAACTCAAGCAGCTCTTGCCGATTCTATCAGGAAGGGCATAACTTTATTCTTAATTCGAACTTAGACTTTATCTATCAACTGTCCCGACTTAAAAAAAAAAAAACCAAACTTTATGGTATTTTTTTGTCAACTACCTTACCAAAATTATTTAAATCTAAACAACCCTTAAAATTAGAAATTCCATAAAAAATCATTAATTCACCTAGACAGCGTTTTTAGCTTCATATCCACCTGCAAAGAGTTTGGCTAACAGAATGGCCAAACACCCAGGAAGTAATTACAGCAAGTGATAGGCAGTGAGGGTCTCTTGGTGTCCACTCACACCAACCCAAATGAATGAGGAGTAGGCCATGAAAAACATGAGAAAGTACATCAGTATGCAGCAAGAAGCAATCCTTGGGCAAAGTCTCTGGGGACATGCCACACCAGAGTTCATCCATTGATGCTGAGCAGGATGGTGGGGCCATCGCCATGGCGCCCATTTTCCTACCCTCTTCCTGCATGAGGCTTCACTTGTTCACCTAGATTTTCTGGCTATGACCCTTTAAGGGGTTGAACACGATGACATCTGTCTATAATTTCAGAAAGCCCCAGGAGAAGATAGGAAGTCTCAGGACAGTTAGTAGATAATAGAGTTGAAGACGAAAATGAAGGAGGAAGAAGGTGAAGAAKCAAGATGAGGATGAAGAGGATGTGGTGAGGGGAAAGAGAGAAGGAGCACAAAAAAGCAAGACAGAATTAGAAAAAAAAGGAAGCAGGGTATGGCTGGGAGCACAAGGGGGAGGAGGAGGACAAGCAGGAGCTGGAGGAAGTGAGGAAGAGCTGGAGGAGGTGGGGAGGAGGAGAAAGAGTGGAAAGTCAAAATAAGAATCTGCTGTCATTGCTGAAGCTCATGTTCTTGCCAATCCTTATAACTTCACAAAGGGCAGTTAATCTAGGAGAATGATCTAAAGGCTAAGAATCTCAACTCTACAGACACCCATGCCCATCCTGGGGTTCACAGATTGATTCTGCAGTGATTGCAAGTGTTATGAGGCCTGGTACCAGTGTACTTTAAAGGGAAGAGATTTCATCTGTTCCTTCCTAGCCTGAGTTCTGCTTCTGCTTCCTCAGAAAAGATCCACCCTCCTCAGAAAACAAGCCATTCCTTAGGTCATTACATTTATCTGCTAACTTGATGGCATCTTTTTGTTAGAGAAGGAGAAACATATCATCTGATGACACATTAAGACCAAAGCAGGTGACAATCATAAGGAGTGATTGGACTGACAGAAGATGCTTAACATAAAAGCAGTTTACAAGGAAACTTCATATCCAGTCCAAAAAATACGAATTATTAAAGTTACAATAATTAAGTACCACTGTATTTTAAAGATACTGAAATATATTTCATACATTTTTTTACTTTGTACTAAAAATAATTAACACAGTACATCTTCTACTAATTATTTATCAAGACCAGAAAAAGTTTTAAGTATGTAACTACATCTGAAGTAATCATGGACTCATTTATGAAGCAAAGGGTACTTCTAGTTTGATGATAGTAACTAACTTAATTAAAGAAAGAAGATCTTATATTCGTTCTGGCTCTTGTTACAAATGATACCTTTTTGTCAGTGTGGTGTGTACTTGACAGATGTTGTTATTGTTGAGCCCACAGACAAGTACAGTTGTAGAGACAAGTATGGCTGTATCGCTCAGCACCAGGTTGCTCCCATGTAATAGACCTCCACAGCCTGGCTTAGAAGAGCTTTCAGACTTATCTAACTCTGTTGGAGATTTAATATACCGTGCCTTGGTTTGGGCTTTTGTTTGTTTGTTTGTTTGTTTGTTTGTTTGAGTAAGTAATTGTGGCATTTTTTCAGACAGCCTTAGGGTTCTATAACTACCAATATACAGACAGTGTCCTTTTCCCCATCTTGAAGGCAAGTTTGGAGAAAGAGAAAAAAAATCAGTGAACCTGGAGTAGTGTTAGTTGCCTCTGGTCCACCTACACTTTCTGGCCAATCCAGGAAAGCACGTGCAGATTGCACAGTAACTGTGTATCAATTAAATATGTTTAAAATGAAGGAAAATAAAGAGGTAGAAAGAGAGAGAAGGCAAAGAAGGAAAGAGGAAGGAATGAAGGGATGTTGGATATACTTTTATATATATACACACACACACATATATGTATGTATGTATATATATATATATATATATATATGCATACATACATAGTGAGACAAAAGCTACCTAGATATTGTGAAGTATTCTTCCTACATCCAGCTCCAAATTCTAAATGCCAACTTTGATTGCTCTTTCTTTACTCACTTTGGTTCAAGGACTTGAAGAATCAACAGCATTGGCCTTCACTTGCACTGCTAAAATCCCCATTACACATTCTGCTTGGTTGACCTTTCTTTCACTTCACAGAATACTTAGCATGTGCTAGGTGTTTTCAGGGAATTTCCACCTCCAGGAAGAGTGCATTGGCTATCCCCAGGTGCTTAATGGTTCATTGCCTTAGCATTTCAAGTCTCACAGGCCACAGTGCCATTTCATGGAAGATAAAACAAGATCTCCTACCCTCAGTAGGCCCAGTGAAGGGAAACTATATAGTTAGAAGCTGTTTCTATCTGCAATTTCTCATGCACCGGATAATGCCACTGGTGAACTGAATTTTAAAATAGCTCTCTTCTCCTTTGTCAGGTAAGCTGGCAATTCTAGTCTGCCAGTGAGAAATGTGAATCGTTTTTCTGTATATGACTGTAGTCATAAGGGTGTCCCTGTAGATCATACATCAATTATAAATAGGAGTCAGGCAAAGAAACAGTGAGTTTGAAACCAAATTTGGAATTAAACAATCATTTTATAAAAAGTAAGTCACATTCTTCAGAGGCTAATATATTATTATTATCATCATCATYATTATTATTAAAGAAAACAGCAAAATGAAATCCTTTAGCCAGTCCTGTTTTCTTTCTTTAAAAAATGTTGATAAACAGACAACAGTAAAGAAACAAGGAGGTATTCCAAATATCCTGAGTTCATTTACCAGAGTCAGTGGCAGCGTTCCCTGGGTCAGTCTATAAACAGATGTGTCTCTGCAGCCAGTAGGCCTTGCCAAACGGATGATATGCAAGCTGCCTTCATTGTCAGAGCATCCTTGCGGGAGAATCTTGTCTGCCTCTCAAAATCCAGCACTTGGTTCTTGATGGAAAAATGCAATTCCAGGTGCATCTTCATTTACAGACAGTGGCGGTGGATGGGAAACAACAGATTTGATTGATAATGGTGATTTTTAGAAAATCTCCCCAAACAAATGTGTTTTTAGAAATGAATAGGTGGATAAGGAGCAGAGCCTGAGATAAGAGCACAATGCTAAGCCTCCGCCGGCAAGGCTCCCTTCACGGACAACTCACCGCCAATGTGTGGGTTTGCCCATCTCTCTGTCTTCTTTCTTTCCAGTTGTTTGTTTTTGTTTCTCTCCATGTTGTTTCAGCTGCTATTAAGACAATGCCCATAGCTATTTGAATAGGTAGAAATACCAGGAGAGAATGGTTTCACACTAATAGGGTGTGTTCCAGGGCAATGGAGTTCACAGCAATACATCGGAGAGAAACGAGTTCTCCTTCATGTCCTCGGCAGAAACCAGATTAGATGAGCAGGGTTTCACATGTCTTCTCTCCTCTGCTGAGGAGCGACAATTGGGAAAGTTTAGAGCAGGAAAAAAAAAAAAAGAAGAAACTTATTTTTTTTAATTAGCTAAATACATGGGTCAATGGCAGTGCCTTCTAATTTCTTAAAAATTATCACCTAAAAGTAGTATGCAGAGAAGGGATTCAGTGAGAAAACTTAGCCTGGAGGATTTATAATTAAGTACCTAGGAGAGGATCTTGGGCCAGATTATGGTACTAGCTGAAAACTTCCTAAGGATACATGTAGGCATATCTTTAGCCATATTCTTAAGATGGAGATATTTGTGACCCATGCTTTATAGAGTTTCTGTTAAGTTGCAGAGAAATAATAATTGCATAGAACTTGGCGTGTGTTGGTTATTTCCCAGAAATACTGCACAAAGGAAAGCTACCTGTATTTCCTCCGAAAGCTGCTCTTAGGGTGGGGGTAGACCCTGACCAGCCTCTTCTCTTTTCACCATTTTTCCGAGCTCTGCTGCTTCCCCCATTTGATGTCACATTGTGCCCTTTAGCTGCTATCCAAGCGATGCATTTTCTAAGCATAGACCCTATACCAGAAATCCAGTGTCACCTTGGAACTTATTGGAAATGCAGATTATTGAGATGGGCTCCAGCTTTGCTGACTCAGGGATCTGAACAGTGGAAGCCAAAAATCTGTTTTAACAAGGCCTCCAGGGGGTTGTGACATACACTTGAGCTTAGGAAAAAGGGACACAGCTTCTCATCCTCCATACCACCAAGCGGGTCAGGTTTCCCTGGTAGATTTAAGACAGGTTGGAGGTAGCATTGAGAGCCTGCATTGAGACCCACAGCCCAGCAGTGCTACCCTCTCCTATGACTTATGAATAGTAACATTTTAGGTAACTCACTTCATTTTGCTTGATCATCTGTTTCCTACCCTCTCAACAATGCCTAGTCTAAAGTACTTTGGCAATATCTTTCTAAAAACTTCAGAACAAGTATAATAACAACAGACACCTCCAAAGGAAATGCAAGATAGTCATTACCAAATTTAAAATCCATATATAAAAATGGTATTCGTTTTTCTAAGAAAATTTTTATTATTAATTTGGCTTTTATATAAACAGTAGAGAATTAACAGAAATTTAGAGGTAATGTGTCCTAAGTTTTCTACTTTTATCCTTTAAAACATGTGTAGAGCTTGCCAGTCTCCTCAATTGTTTTGAGGCATGACCAAGTAGGTTGGTTCTTTACATAGTTTACACCCTTTGAGAAAGAAACAATAATCCATTCAAGGAAACACACTGCCACCAATTTAACAAACATTCTCTCAAATCTAGCAGGTCCTGGCCTCTTTTGATTCCAGTCTAAATACTAGAACTCAACACTGCTTTGCATGCCATGATAATGCTCCTGTACTAGATTACTTCATTTGCAATTTGAATTAAGAGAAATTCATATGACAGAAAAATGTCCGTCATTCCTTTCCTGCTCTGCCTGTATAAGGGAGTCTTTGAGACCTTTAAATGAGATGAGTCACATCTTAATATCCTTTGAGTCTTGGATAACATAAAACCCAACTTGTGCTCACTTAAGGAAACAATGAGATAAAAGGGTAGAGGAAGTGAGAGGCAGAAATAAAGAGAGGGAAGTAGGAAGGAAATAGAGAAGAGAGAAGAAGGAGGGGGATGATAAAGGAAGGGTAGATATAGCCTTTCTTAGCAGCCTTGTCTGTGCTGACTACATTGTAAGCCACGAATGCCTCTTACACTTCAATATCTCAACAGGATCTACCGATCCAGGGTCATCTGCTTCTATATGCAAATCCGCTGATATTGGTTGAGTATATTGTTTCTGTTGTGTCCATCGGAAGACTCACAACATGCCACTGGCTACGAAAAGGTCATGTGTCCATTACTCAGTCAATCACAGCATCAGGAAGACACTTATTCAAGTATGCTTACACCAGGCACTTAGAAACTGAGAAGAGAGATTTGGATGGTGCTTTCTCAGGTAGAAATTAGCATAAGTGGACCAGTCATGATAAGCAGACAGAACATAGATGTCTGCTCTTCACACCGGAAGGTGTTGGAGTTAACACAAGTTTATCCCAGCTCTTACCTTCAGTGACACGGTTAGCTCCAAGCACGCTTATCCCGTCCTTCCTCTGGATAATTGTGCAAGGCTCCAGATGACTGCCCCCAATGATGTAGACCAGCTCCATGCTTCCGCAAGGGAAAGTGGGACAGACCTAATTCTAATTCCTGCTCTGCCTCCTCTGCCTCCTCTTCACTCTTTTCCAAGTATGGCAGCAGAGCCAGCTCTAAGTGGCTTCTGGGACAAATGAAAATGTTCTGTAAGTAAAACGCTTACTTTCAACTTCAAGCCGTTAGTCACTAAATGCTCTTCTCTGTGTAGGAATGAAGGTTCTGTCCTGGAAGTGACACTGGGCACCACAGGAGCATAGTGTTTCTGTTTTAGAAAAACAAACAAACAAACAAACACCAATAACAAAAACTACCTATGCAAGTAGAGAAAGAATTCTTGGGAGCAGAGATAGAGTTCCAGAGGTGTTCCAGGGGTGTTCTGCTCTTTAGAGTTATATGAAACAATTGACTCCAAAGTACTGATGACTCACAAAGGAGGCGAATTAGAATTTATATTATCACAAAATTAATTTCATTAAACCAATCTTTACTGAGCATCTACATTTTGCTGAGAACAATGCAGGATTTTTGAAGATATAGCAGTGAAATACACAGACCTCCTTTTATGTTTCTTCAAGAAGTGTTGTCTGATAAATGACAAATAGCAAGAAAATTAGTATAATTTACTGTCATCAGAATTTTAACGAAACTAACAGATCAGGAGGAAAGACAAGCCAGGTCATCTGTCTGTGCTCTCTGCCACTGTAGTACTGACAATGTCGTTCTTCGGCCTTGGCCTCTAGGCCCTATGTTTATTGTCATTGGGAAGATGTGACCAGTTCTGTAACGTGGTGCCCTACTTTCATTTCTGATGCTGTGATAAAATATCCTCACCCAAAGTAACTTATGGAAGAAAGGAATTATCTCAGCATATAAGTCCACATTAGAGTTTATCACTTGAGGGAAATCAAGGCAGGAAGGTGAACAGGTATTACATCATATCTACCTTCAAGGGCGGAGAATGATTGGCAAGGTTCCTTGCTGGCTCAATTATTCTCAGCTTGCTTTCTCCTCTCTTTACATTGTTCAGGATGCTGGGTCTGGAGAATGGGAAAGGGTCTTCCTATATCAATTAACAACCAAGACGGTTGCCCACAGTCACGCCCATAGACAAACTTGTCTGAGAAAAATTCCTTCATAAGACTCCCCTCCTAAGTGATGTTAGGCATATTAAAATGAATGTGCGTGATTGGTGTGTGTAGAAATGTCCATTATCCTTTTGTTCTTTCTTCATCTCTCCCTGCAAAAATGAAATGCCACTTCTATTCATCTCATCTCAATTTGGAAATAATTCAGTGCAGATTTATTATAGTTAATGAAATCATATTTTATAATTGTACATATAGCATTCAGCAGACACTGAGTATGGCTCTCAGATCTATAAAGAAACCACTAACCAAACCAGAATTTAGGTTTAGCTTATATAACTGCCTGTGGCATTTTGCTATGGCAGTATCAGGTGAAACCTATCCTTGTACTATCTATTGAGATTGTTTGGTTTGACAAATTTATATGTGCAAATAATGTCTTGTCATTAAATCTACCCCCATCCCCTCCCCATCCAGTTTCTCTTTTACTTCCCTACCATGCTTGATTTCAATTTCACACTTCCCTTTAAAAAAAAAAAAAACCTACTACCTTAGTGTTACCTGTATTTGTATGACTGTAGGACTATCATCATAAGCCTAGGTAGCCCCTCATGAGCCTTATACCTGAAAAAAAAACCTCTCTCCCTCTGCCTGAAGCCATCAATTGCTAATAACTCTCTTCAACTTGGAGTAGAGCTTCATGAGCCTCTTATCCATGCTGGGTTTGGTCCAGGCTGATCTTATAGAGCTCTTGTACATGAAGTCACAGCTTCTAGAAGGTCATGTGTAAACAGCCAAGTCATGTCTGGTAAATAGTGCAGCAACCCAATGCCCCAGCTTCCATAATCTTTCTAGTCACTCTACACAGCCTTAGTGTGTGCGATGGGGGTGGGGTGGGGAGGCAGGGTCAGTGTGCTATAAATGTTCCACTTACAGTGAAGGCACATAGACAATAAGAAGCTGTGGAGTACTCAGCTATATTGAAATTTTAATAATAATCTTAGCTATGGTTTGTTCAATGCTTGCTATGAACCAAAAGAGCCTAAGTGTTTTACATATACAACTGCTCAGTTCTTCCAAACAACCCCAGAAAGCTGGTGTTGATACTTTCCCCAGTTGACATTGAGTAGAACTGAAATCAGAGGTTAAGACTTAGTTCCAAAGGTAGTACCTAGATAAGCAATGATTGTCATAATATGGAGTCATAAATAGGACACTGTACAACAGCCTGCTTTATAGTATAAAAGAGAATGAGATCTAAGTGCTCTTTGAGCAGACGTGATGAGAATTCTCCATATTGGTGGTCCCAAGCATGGAAGCAATGGGCACTGAGGAGTGCCCTTCAGTGAGGAATTCAACTTTTAAGAGTAAAGTGAAGATAAGTGCTATAAAGTAGACCTTGCAGAAAACAGGAACAGACGAAGGATAAAAATGGTCTTCCTAGAACTGGCTGGGAAAATCAGAGCTATGTCACTGGACTTTAAGCATATCACAGGGAATTACAACTGGCCTGAGTCTCTTTCCTGCCCGTTAATTGAGAAATGAATTACAAAGGAAGATAGTAATGTCTTATTCCTACCTACTTCATATCTCTGTAGCCATGGGTAAGAATTTTCTGGAAAATGATGTTTTAGATAAATTAATTCTTTTCTGCTATTGGCCAGGTAATTGAATCTGGACAGTCATAATTTATGGTTTAAGTTTTTTGAGCCAATTGTGGTAGCACATGCCTTTGGTCCCCAAACCTGAGGAGGCAGAGGAAGGCAGATGTCTGAGTTTGAGGCCATTCTGGTCTACAGAGTGAGTTCCAGGACTGGCAGGGCTACACAGGTAAACCATGACTCTAAAAAAAAAAAAAAAAGTAAAAAACAGTCTTCTAGTGAAGGGGTCTCTGCCAAAGAGTAGCAGCTTATCAGTTGTCCACAAGTATTCCATATGCCTCACCCATCTCCACCACTACTTTTTCTTCAACCTGGCAAGATCTCCAATAAGGAGATGATTTGGTTTACCTATTCTAGAAGATCAAATTTAATCATCCAGAAAACAGTGCTTTTACTTTTATAAGGCAGTGTGTTTAAGTCAACACAGTAGCTTTTCCATATGGTATGGTTATTTATTGTTGTTGTCGTTGTCGTCGTCGTCGTCGTCATCATCATCATCATCATCATCATCATCATCATCATCATCATCATCATTCCATATTCCTGGTACTTGTATGCAGACACACTTCATGACAATCAGTTTGGATTGTGCTTTAGTGTCTATTTTCTTACATATTTCCATTCAGATAGTTTCCCTGCATTCTATCTTAGCTCTCGAAACAGATGAAGGAACGTTTAGCTTCCTAACATCAAAAAGAACAAATGGAAAGCTGCAGTTTGACTTGTACCCAGTGTTGTGTCTGGAAACTGCCCTTGCCCTGCAGACTCTGCAGCAGTGTTGTCTTCCTCATGACTTGATCTATGCAGAACACTCACCCTACTAACCACCCTGAACAGACCTTTTGAATTTGTACATGAAAAAGAAATATATGATTAGGCACCAGGGATCATTGAATGCAACTCTTGGATTCTATACATAATAAGATAGAAACTCACTGAAGTTACATAAATCATCCAAGAATAATTTGTATAAAACTTAGAAAAATTACTTTCCATGGGTGCCAATATTCTTATTATGGTTGATACTATTGTTTCACACAATTAACAGCCAAGACTATAATTGATTTGGAACCTCTCTGACTACTATAACACTCTGTAATAAGGCAAATATGCTGGTGTTGGAATGAGAGAAGCTCTGAAAATCATTAAAGAAAATTTTGAATGCTAAAACGTATTTCCTGTATGGGAAAAAAAAAACAGCAAACACAAATAACAGAGAGCAAATGCAGGATTGGAGCAGTAGGGAGTGATGAGAAGTCATATCCTCTAACTTGTAAATTTGAATTTTTAAAAGATGAAGCTTCGAGGTTATTGTTTTCCCTAGGGACCAAGTGTCTGGGAGGGAAGTTCAGGTGAACAACCTTACCTCTGAACAGAAGAAGAGTGCCTTGTGATAAGGAAGCCTTTGAGTAGTTAGTGCAACAGTTGCTGCAGAGAATTGAGCACAGCAAAAGCATCTCAGTGCCTCCTTCCTTCCTTAGGCAGAGAACTAACCAGTCATCACAACCACTGCTGTGGCAGTCAGTCCTCTAGTATCATATACTGGGGGTGGGGGGGGGAGGAAAGGGAGCGGGAGCCATGGCGGAGCCTGCATAGGAGACTGGGAGGCAGAGTCCACAAAGGAGCACTGGCAGGACCGCAAACTGCATGGGGGTAGGGACAGCGGACACCTGGGTGCGTGTATGAGACTGCCTGGCTAGTGAGGAAGTCTTTGCCCAGAAGGCGAGGCCGTTTTTACATGGCCCCTGTACCTGTAGAACAAGCTGCTTGGCCAAGAGGAGGCTCCATCCTTTCTTGATGGCCGGAAACGCTGAGGCCTGCTCCATGCTTCTAAGCGGTGGGTTTTGATAAGAAGAGACCGTTCATAGTTTCAATGCTTTATTATTAGAAGAGTAGAAAGAGAAAAGGAGATAGAAAAGTAAAGAAAAAGAAGATAGAGGGATGACCATGACCACATGGGAAGGGGGAAAAGAATAGAGATGGGGAACAGAGAGAGGGGGGAAAAGAAGCCAGAGAGAGCGAGGAGGGGCAAGAGGTCTTCTTTTATAGTAGGTTGGGTTACCTGGCTGTTGCCAGGTAACCAAGGGGCAGGGAAAGCCTGGCTGTAGTCAGGTGACTGTAGGGGTGGAGTCCAGCCAGAAACCTAGGGGCCTGGAGCCTGGTCATATGCGACTGATGGAACTGATGGCCACAGGTTTATGGAGTTGAGGAGTCAGCAGTCTGAGAGCACAGCTCATGGGTCCCATCCCTTGTAGAATGTTCTATTGGGTCTCCGGAGTGGCCTTGCTTCAACCAGGCTACAGACTGTCTCACACCAGGGTCCCACAATATATGTGTTTGCATTTCCAAATTTCATAATGTTCCCAAAATATTTAGAATGGCACTGTTGTTAAGTCTAGCCAGTAATTAAAATTATACCATAAACAAATACAGAATATTTGGTAAGGGGGCAGAAATGAACTGGTCAACTCTTATGCCTCAGAATGTTTTRTATTTTATAGCATCTATGTCTCAAAAGGTCTTAGTTTTGAAATTATAGTAAAAGACCATCAAAATACATATGAAAGCTAATTACTAATATGTAGTCCTTATTCCATTTGTTTCCTGCATAATCCATGCTCACATTACTATATCATGTAACAAATTGTTTATATTTTCTATCTCTCTAAATCATTTGTGCCTATCATTAGCTAGATTTTCCTTATATCATTTATTTATTAGTTTATTAAGTCTTATTTTATATATAGCATTTTAGTGTTCATGTTAGTAACATTATAATAGAATAGTTTTGTATTTTTAAAGACTTTTTTGTCTTTATTGTATGTGTGTGAGTGTTCTGCTTGCATATTATATATGTGTAACACATGTGTGAGGTGCCCATGGAGACCAGGACAAGGCCTTGAATTCCCCTGGAACCAGATTTCAGATGCCTGAAAACTACCATGGGCATGGTGGGAACCAAGCCCAGGGGGAACCTTCAGATTATTAAATCTTTCCTCATGTAGGAATTTTTTTAAAAACAAATATTTTAAAGTAGGCCAATGTGACAAATGTATTTGATAACAAATCATGTTAGTTTCTAGTGCAGTCTTAGTCAGTGAAATAAAATATAAAGCCCAACTTGCATATTCAATGGCTCCAAGAAATTATATATGTAGGATTCTTGAGGAACATACAAAAATATTCTACTTCTCATTCAATGCACAAAAAGTTGAATTTACTTTTTCTTATTTTATAATTTTAAAAAAATGATGATGGGCATGTAGATCGGGGTAGAACACTTATGTATAATGATAAAGGCTCCAGGTACAGTGCCCAACATATCCAGAAAGGAAGAAAAGTAATAATAATAGTTGCTATACCTCGAATCTCAAAATAAATACTCAGTAAATATATAGGTTACATAAATGTGTGAATATAATTCGATGATGACAAGTTTCCTACCACTATACCATACATAATAAAGTTGAATAGTGATCAGTTTATGTCAATGTTATAAATTATGTGAATGGATGGCTCTTGACTTCTATTTCTAGGCACGGGGTAAGTAGAAATTATGAAGCTGATGCTAGTTAATCTATTATAATTACATTACATGAATCCTCTGGGACTGAATCTATATGATCTAGTAAATGAGAGAACTGGAAGTCAAATAGCTCATAGTGGCAGAGCTGCAATTAAAAGTCAAGCATTGCAATAAGAAAGCTAGCTCTCTTTCTCACTGTGACGGGTGACTCTAATAGTTCCTTGTAGCACGAGCATCAGCCAAGGCTTATGGTTTCAGATGTACCTTCTCTGACTCTTCCCCCTTGCAGATGGATCCCCACGAGAACATCTTACTCAGCACTCTTGAGATAAAAAACGAGATGGCCACATCAGAAGCAGTAATGGGACTTGGAGACCCCAGGAGCACAATGCTTGCTTATGATGCCTCCAGCATCCAGTATCGGAAAGCTGGGCTACCAAGGCATACTTTTGGGCGCAACGCTCTGGAGCGACATGTGGCACAAAAGAAAAGTCGCCTGAGGAGACGTGCCTCTCAACTGAAAATCACCATCCCCGACTTGACTGATGTGAACGCCATTGATCGGTGGTCCCGCATTTTCTTCCCTGTGGTGTTTTCCTTCTTCAACATCGTCTATTGGCTTTATTATGTGAATTAAACTACAGCCTCCCATGAGAAGCAAGGACTAGACTCCTCTTCAAACAGTTGTACAGCCTGATGTAGGACTTGGAAAACACATCAATCCAGGACAAAAGTGATGTTAAAATACCTTAGTTGCTGGCCTATCCTGTGGTCCATTTCATACCATTTGGGTTGCTTCTACTAAGTAATGACTACACTAAGGTCCTCGTGGTTTTCCAGTTACAATGCAAGAGATTTGTACACATGCTGGCAAGATCAAGTGTGAAGTAGTCCACTTTATCAGTTTTAGTACACAGCCTGCTCAGAGGGGCGATTATCTAGATTCTAGAAGATGCTAGAAAGCTCAATCGCACGGACAGTCAATTCTCTGAGACACAGTCATTTCCAAATGCCCTCCATCATTGTTCCTAAGACTGGCATGCAGTTGAGACACCACTGTGCTTATGAAACATTATCTGCAATAAAGCAAACATGCTACTTTAATGTGGGCTTCGAGGTCTGAGCCAGATGATGCTGATGTCATGGAGTGGTGATTCTCGAGGGACTAATAGATTCTAATGCATTTTGAGCACAACCAAAGTAGGTAGGTGGGACAAAGCTTCAAAGAAGAGACTCAGGAATCCAGTTTATCTGGTCTGCTTGATTGTCTACAAAGAACCGGCCAGCATATCTTTCAAATGGGCCATAGGGAGAGGAAGATTTCTGAGCAGACCATGTGCAGCAGCCAAAGTTAATGTTTTGCCAAAAAGCTGTTTCCCAGGTGGTTAAAATAAAAATTAATAGCATAGAGCAGGGTCAAATGTCCAGAAATGACTGTGGTTAAGAGAAAGTAAAACACCCAAGTGTGACGCTTATCACTGGCTCCGCAGCATCAAGTCTGAACACAGCGCTGAGCAGAAAGAAACAGATTGATGTGCCCTTGTCACAAGCTTAGCATACTTTAGGAGGATTTTTATAAATCATTTATCTCGTCAAAAGTAGCTAGCAAATAGAAAAGTGGAGGGAATTAGAAGTATCTTGATAGCTTATATTGAGAATCAGTCTCACAGTCAAATACAGAGCACAGATGAGCAGGCCATTTTTCTCAGTGTCAGCTGCCCTTACATTGTCCTCCTCTAGGTTTATTTCTGACTAGAATACAGTATGGTTGAAGAGAGAATTTGCTCTTTATCCTAAAGGATTAGTCATCATCTTCAGCTTTTCTTGCTTTCAAAATTTCTCATTTTACACTTAGGAGACAGCCCTGGTGAGGCTTTGCTGAGGCCATGTGAACTGGGTTTTCTTTTGTATTCTCTAAGGCTTGTGTATGCACAAATGGAATCTGTGGGTCGGTGGGATTTGATAATTTAAAGGGTGCTTACATTGTACATATTGCAATCTACTTAATCAAGCAAAACAGGAAAAGTAGTGGACACTGGGATTCAAACAAGGCTGCGGTCAGAGAGTATTGCACTCCCAGCTCATGGTACAGAAGCTGAGGCTGCTGTGATGCGTTGTCTTTATTCTGCTTCTCAAATTATGTCATTGTGCATCTTTCTATATTGGGCATACACATTCTTTACAGAAAAGAGAATGGGGCAATATGTTTTATTTTTTTGTCAATGGAGAGTTACTATTTGACTTTTACCTATAGAAAATACTAAATTACTATGTTTTCTATAAAATTGACTCTGATTGGCCTTTACCTCAGAGGATAACTTTGCTACTTCTATTTTTAACACAATCAAAATAATATTCTGTCTTCAGAGTAGGGTCCCCAGTTAAGTGTATAGGGGTCAAAGCTGGTATAATTATGCAGATGAATCTTTCCCCTCATGATTAAAAAAAAAACTAGTATGGTGAGTATTAGTGTGTGCTTCTATTCCAACAATTAAAGAGAAACAAGAAAAATAACTAGAATTCATCATTCATTTTCTAAATTTAACAAAGATGGGATGGTAGATTTTTGTGGGGGGGTTGTTGTTTTGTTGTTGTTGTTTGTTTGTTTTTTCTGTTTGTTTTTTGTTTTTTATTTTCCCCAATCAGTATTGGAATGTCTGGCTCCTGTGTTTTAATTATGTGCTTAGCACTTTGGAGTTTGAGTTACAGGACTACAAATCTGACTGAGGATGTTCACATGGGCTCAGAGTAAAGATTCTTCAAGTTTCTCTGGGGCTTTCTCCTACACAATCATTTTTTTCTGGGGGGAATCACAGTAATAAAAGTGCCTATCCCTTGTCACCAGGGTTGAAGACTGAGTAGAAAAATATAGGAAGAAGCATAAACTTAATCTCAGGGGCACACCTGTGACATGCCATTCTGAACAGATTTTTCTAAAGACAATTCAGAGCCTCCGCTTAGGCTCCCATTTGCAATTTCCATAAAAGCCATAACAAAATCCTTGATATTGTCATTTGTGATTATAACAAAATCTTAGATGTCCAGGGAAGTCAATCGCATAATTTAGATTGAAATGAAGAGAAGCAACCTCACAGGGTGAGCTTCACATGCTTGTGACCAGCAAACAGACTTCTGGTCTAATTAATGCAGAAAAAAAGACAGGACCTTGCAACCAATGCCCTAGAGTGTACCATATGTTGACATTCAATATCCACGTAGGTAAAGAAAACACTGACTCCTCCTGTCCAGGAATAGCGGTCCATGTAGAATTTACTTTTTAATCTACATATTTAGTTGAATTAGAATGCAGGAAAGGGTGCTAGGTCTGATGAATCTGGGAAAACCATCTAGTTTGTTACCCAGTAATCAAACTAATGGACCACCAAGGTGTGTTTTGGCAATCATGAAATGGTATTCCTATCTGTTTATACATATGTATAGTTTTTTTCTTTTGATTATACAATAGCCAGATAGCCAGCAATTAAGGTGTTTTTTCATCTTTGAGAAATTAGTAGGCAAATTCTGACTCTCAAATGCACAGTCTAAACAAAATCRCTGATCTCAATCTGTATATATATATATTTATTGTACATGACTGCTTGTAGGTATGAAATGCACCTCCGAATTGAAATCTCATGCAGCATACCCATGTGTTTGCATAGGAATGTTAAAATTATTTCTACTGCAATTTAACAACAGGGGATAGGACTCAAGCAGTGTCATCTAGTCCTTCTGTCTCTTCATTTCAACAACAGCAGTGCTAAGTAAAATAATAACAATAATGATAATAATGATTTTTTTTAAAAACCAAAAGACACTACATTCTAGGATTAGGACCACACAGAAGTGATCTGTCAGCTTACAAAAGCACAAGACATCACAAAAGTGCAGTGGAATTTCTAATGGAGAAATAAATCACAGGTATTTTAAGCAAGGCCTGCTTTAAATCCGCAACCATGACCAATTCCGTTTTCTGTAGGTCACCGTGTTTCAGTCTTAGAGCTAACTTCATGGTCAGAAACAAAAACTGAAAACATCAACACAGACAGGTCTTATAGCATATCTACATGTGTATATGTGAATATAGAGATCCGTGTAAACACACATGCATATGTATGCATTCATACTTCAGAAACAAAGGAATAAGCTAAAGAGTTATTTCCTTCATTGAGCCTATAAATTAATTTTTTTTTAATTTGGCAGCCAACAGTCACCATTCTGAAATAAGTAATACAGGGTACTGAACATCTCTCTCAGCAAATCAGTGCCTACAGTTCCTAAGAACATTGCACAGTTTGACTCTACAATAGTACTGTACCTCAGAATATGAGATGTTAACTAGTTTCTGCATTGCTTGTCAAATGTCCATTTGCTGTCTTCTAAAGGACACAGATAACACTGTCCACTGGTGATTTGAAATTTAAAAAATAAAATTAAGAAAATGGGGGAAAATCCTCTTGAGAGGGGAGAAAAAAAACACTATCCCTCACCATGATGGTCAGGGGAATTTACAACTGTAGCAATCATGCCATTTTGCTAAGTGTACAGAATCAGTTATGTAAGCAACCATAACTTTCACTGAGCGTGTGTAAATATTTAAACAGATTTCTTAAATATTTTTAACTTCTAATTTGTATTTTACGGTAAGGCAATGTACTAATTCTGTTTATGGCTTACATTGATGTGCTACATTATGTACATAATTAAATATGCTGTAAATTAATAGTCAATAGATACAAATAATTGCTTAGGGTTTTTGTCTTAATTTTATCTATTTATTTTTTACTAAGTATGTTTACTGCAGTGCCCCAGCAGAGAAATTTAAACACCCTTTTGCATAAATGATTTGGGAATCCCAGGCAGAAGGGTTCCCACTGCTGTTACTCACATACAGGTATGAATACACACACATACATACATACATACACACACACACACACACACACACACACACACACACACACACACACACAGAGCGTCTTCTACTCCCTGCTTTTCACTCCCATTTTCTCCCTCTCAGTGGGAAATGTAGCATTGTTTTGGCATCATATCAACAATCAAGAGATGCTTTTAAAATGGTAAATGGAAAAAAGGAGAAGTGGTTAGGATTAACTTAATAGTTTTTCTATGGTAGAGTAAAAGAAGCCAAAGTTCGCAAACTATAGCTAGTTCCCCAAAACTAGACATTTATAGCAACTCTGCAGATAGTGATAACAAAAATTATTCATACCAGCTCCAGAAATTTGTTACATATGATGCATGCTGGAAGAGTTTTTTTTTTAAATAAATACTAGCATTTGTCTTTAGATAGTATTATTTCTTTCAACCAAAGACTCCAGAATTATTTTTCAAAAAGAAAGGGAAATAAACAACAAAAGGAAGAAAGGAAATGGAAAAAAGTCACTGCTTCACACCAAAGTTTAAATAATTTTTCAAATGCAGTAGGAAGATGGTTTTAAAAAAATAGAAAGGAGTCAATAGAGAGTAAATTCAGAAGCTGCCCTGAGCAAATTATTGWTTGTTTGTGTGTTTGTTTGTGTTTTTAAGTTGGAAAAAAACTTAAATAGCTTTACTTTTGGGAAATTCACTGAGAACATTTCTCTAGATGTGTGCAAGAATTTGACATCAATTTTTAATTTGATTTAAGAAGTATTTTGTGATAAATATCCAAAACGATGAAAAACAAGAGTTTATTTTGAGTTCTAAAACAAAATGCAACTCCCTGTCAGATCACCTACATCTGAGGACACACCCCTGTCACTCTCCATTTGAATCAAGTCAACTTTTCCATCAGCTTCTATTCGTTCCCATTTTATGTTTTAGTTCAGCGATTAAGAGTCCACACACATCCATTTTAAAGACAAGCCACTCAAACAAAGTTGCCTATAATTTAAATTCCATGCCACTTACAATTTTTCTTTGCATGGGTGTTTAAATAGTTCTGTTATGGAATTTTTCCTGCATAGTTCTGAGCTGTCCTTTTATAAGAAGTGATGTTCCAGTGTCTTCACAATGTAGTGATTATCAGCCTTACAACAACCTTGTAGCCTTTCTGAACACACACATCATGCTCACTCCCAGATGGCTAGAAAATTCAAAGCACTAGCGGGACTCATTGCATCAGTTTTCACATCTCTCTAACATCAGGACTTCTAAAAAAAATCTCTGGGATACATGCGGTAGTAAAATTCAAAAGAGGATTATCAATGAATAGCACATAAGAATTATTTTCATGAATTTCAACTAACTACAGCCAGTTTCAGCATGTAAATATATAATAATGTTGGCTAGTGTGTAATTCTTGAGCTAAGAAATATAAATAAAAATAAAATGTTCTACGTGTGGTTTTATTGTGCATGAATGTCCGTGTGTGTGCCGTATGTTGTAATAATTTCTGAGAAACATGGGATTTTATAAGCTTGAAACTCACTATCTTTCAGACTTCAAGTTTAATTTTTCTGTGATGCCCACAAGCAATGCTTATACACACTTTGTACCCTAACTCTCAGCTCTCTTGTCTGTAAACTTGAGGCATAAATTTATCTTACTTTTAAGGTAAAGATGAAATGACAGAGCTCCCAACACAGGATGAAATAGAGTAAGTGGTCTGTAAATAATATATACTATTGTTTTTTACTTATTATCACCCTTGAACATTCAGCCTATATTTCACAGATACACTTTACATCTCAGGAATTACTGTTCTATTAGTTTAGCTATCATTAATATAGGTTAGAGACAACCAATTAAGAGCAAGGTGGGTTTTTTATGAAGACACAGTAAACATAAGACTTCATATATATCACCTTCAACATGTATCTGAAGATGAATAACTAGATAGAATCTCTGAATCCTTCCAATAATCCTAATAGAAAACAGAACTCATGTTCAACAAAAAAGTGAGTATATTACTTGTGTTTAGAAATCCAATGTGGGCTTACCCTCAAATTCTCACAAATGACTTCGACTTCATCACTAAAATGGGGTGATCATGTTTGTCTGGTGTTTACTCACTTGGTCACTTTTCAAGAAATCTTTGTGTCAGACCTAGACACAGTTTTCTGACATGGAGAAAACAGAGGTGAATACTCATGATCCTGTCCATTAGACACAGCTGAGATTTTCAGGTCCAAAGGATACTTTAGTGACAAATCCAAGCTCTTTCACCCTTACTTATATTGGAATTCCAAACATTATTCTCGTGGAAGATGGTACCCAGAAGGAGGTGTCCTTCCTATACACAATTGTCTAGTAGGGCCACAGGTTTATTGGAGCTGTGGATCTTAAAGAGTAGATGCTATGGCAAAGAGGGAACATTTATAGGGTGTGTGATGACTCTGCTCTTTATGCCTATATTACAGATTAAAATCTAGATGCATAAAAACACAATTGCTCTAGATTGTGTGTGTGTGTGTGTGTGTGTGTGTGTGTGTGTGTGTGTGTGTGAAGTCATAGGTTTTGAGAGAATGGGTAAAACTGCTAAGAAAAACTCGACATTGAGGCAAATAAAAGTATCTCTTAAAGTAAAATGGGGCAGTTTTTCAAAGAGATTAGGAAGAATGACAATAAGTTACCTCCAGTTAAAAACTTAAACTTTACTCACTGGCTATGACCTGGAGAAATGACACAACATTAAGAAGATGGCACAGAAGAACTTAGAAGACCAGGTTCAAAACCCTGCCAAGGGCATGCTGTTAAAGCAAGAGAGGCCTGTGACCACCATCAAAGAAGCAATCAAAAGGAGCTATGGCAACAAAGACATTTGCCCTGGTCAGTGTAGCTTCACTTAAGAAGTAAGACTCTTTGGTTGGTGGTTTAGCTCTGGGGGATGTGGTTGTTTGATATTGTTATTCTTCTAGTTGGTTGATTTGTTGTTCAGCTGCGTATGTAGCAGAGGATGGCCTTGTCGGGTTTCAATGGGAGGCGAGGCCCTTGGTCCTGTGAAGGCTTGATGCCACAATATGGGAGGCCAGGGTGAGGAGGTGGGAGTGGGTGGGTGGGAGAGTGGGGGGAACACCCTCATAGAACCAGGGGGCGGGAGGATGGGTAGGGACTTTCTGGGTAGGGGACTGGGAAAGGGGATAACATTTGACATGTAAATAAAGAAAATATTCAATAAAAAGAAAGTAAAACTTACTGCTGTGTTCTTAGTCAGGACCTGGTTAGTCTGTGATCAGTGTAGAGCTTGAAGTGATATGAAAAGCAAGAAGTTGGATTTGTTGACAGTTTAGTATTCCCTGAAAGAGATATGCAGCAAGTTCACAAACTTTGAATAGAGAATTAATTTAGCCTGCATCCTTCTGTCTTGCAGWCCATAATACAGAAATCTTAGTAGAAACTGTAAGCAGAAACTGTAAAGTTAGTAGAAACTTCCTATAAGAGGAAGTGTACATCTGGGAAGACATAGTCTATCTGAGAAGTACCATTAAACCACCTTGAAGGATTACATGTCCCATGTTGTTACCTTAATCTTAGACTGCAAGAAACCKCCCACTGACTGCCACCTACAAACTGACTTTTCCCCATTGCAGAAGATCATGGACTGCTCAGAAAGATTCAGTCCCCTTTTCACGTGCTCAAGTGGGGACATCAAGTGGGTTCTATAACTGCAGTGCTCGAGCTAAGTTCAACCTTACAACCTCCAAGAAAACGAGTAGACAAACTTCCATGACATTGTCACTGCAACAGGATCACTTATATCTCTTTTCATAGAGGCTGGCATTGCTCAATTTTAAGAAAATTTGTTCAAGAATGTGTGTGTGGTATGTGTGTGTGTGTGTGTGTGTGTGTGTTCAAAGAAAGTTGCAAAGTTTTCTCTGTATTTGGTGTACAATCTTGTTTTAGGTTCAGTAAAAGAGTCTGTCTTAAACAAATCTAGATAGAGGGTAATAAGAGGCATTCAATCCTTTGGCCTCCACATGAACACACATGAGTATGCATAACTTCACACATATACCTCTCTCCTCTCTCTCTCTCTCTCTCTCTCTCTCTCTCTCTCTCTCTCTCTCTCTCTCACACACACACACACACACACACACACAAACCCTTAATCCAGAAATTTCTGAAATGACCAAAAAAGGGTGAGAAATTTGATCCTAACTTCAATAAAACTGATGTTGATAAAACATTGAAAATCAATTCACAGTAATGACCTTAAGGATCTGTTATCACCCTCCACGCCCCAGGAAAAGACCAATGAGAAAGGACGTGTAAATGGGAAAAGGAAAGATGAAATTTGGAAATGGGTTCAGGACCTGACACATCCAACCCTGTAGTGTGTGCTGTAAGCATGATGCCACGGTGGAGTGTACAGGGAACTTGTCTGCTGCATAGAGGGGAAGAGGGGCTCACCTTGCACTGCACACCCAACTTGCTGACAACCAACCCTGAGYACTTGGTCCCTTTGCTTTGCTGCCTCCTAACTCAATTGTCTCTTTGGTGCAGCTCCAAGAGCCTTACATTCTTAAAGAGGCAAGTCAGGAGCAAGGCCACATTTTAAGAAAAGAGTAAAATGAAATTTTCATTCTCAAGCTTCCTTTATGTCTAGAGTAATAGAGCACATACTGCACATGTGCAGAACTCAGAGGAAGATGCTGTGGAGCTAGTCCTCCCCACCCATCTTTAAGTAGTTTCTTGGGATCAAACTCAGGTTGCCAGACTTATGCATCAAGCCCTGTTACCACCTGAGATACTTCTCCTGCTTAGTTTTGTATTTTCTATGTATTTTGAAAATCCAAGAACTTCCAAATTCTAGATATTTTGACTGTCATCCCCAATTTATTTAATAGGGAAGGAACATTAAAATAAATCAAGTGAGTACATTAAATGTATCATCTAAGGAATGATAAATTTCTTTCTTTCTTCCTTTCTTCCTTCCTTTCTTTCTTTCTTTCTTTCTTTCTTTCTTTCTTTCTTTCTTTCATCCATCTCAAAATTAAAGGTTGAAGGGTGGGGCCAAGAAGGCAGGTCTCTGTTGTCATCTGGCCAAATGGACCTGAAGAAGCTGAAGACATTTTTCATATAAAGGTGATCACGGTTCCCATGGGATCCACAGTAGGGAAATGCCCAGCCCTAAGAGCATCTGCACAAGTGTGGATCATAAGGAAAGAAAATGAAAAGGGAGGTTGTAGTGGTTACTGTTGTCTACCTGACAGAACCGAGGGCCACCTGGGAAACTGGCCTGAATGCATACCTGTAGGATATTGTCTTTCTTATACTAACTGATATGAAAAAACAAAAACCTTAATTGTGGCTGGGACCATTGCCTGGGCGGAATAAATCAAGAAGGCGGGTGAGTACCAGCATACATGCAGTTACTGCTCCTTTCGGACAGTCAGTGAGATGTGAWCAGCTGCTTGCAGGTCCCACTGCCCTGACTTCCAGCCATTGTGGACCTCAAACTGTGAGCAAATATACACCTTTCCAGCTTTTTGTCACAGGAGTGGAAGGGAATGGAAGAATGAACAGGAAGAAGATAGAAACAGGTCTGATAGGGCAAAGGGAAAGAAGGAAAGGAGATGGGAAGTGTGGGACCTTGTAGGGCAGTCTGTAGCCTGGTTGAGCAAGGCTCACTCCGGAGACTCAATAGAACATTCTACAAGGGACGGAATCCATGAGCTGTGCTCCCAGGCTGCTGACTCCTCAACTCCATAATCCTGTGGCCATCAGTCAAGTGTGGCCACACCCCAGGCCCCTAGTGTTTTGGCTGGACTCCACCTCTGCAGTCACCTGGATACAGCCAGGCTTTCCCCACCCCACGGTATACCCGGTCTACTATTAAAAAAAAGACTTCTTGCCCCTCCTCTCCCCTCTCTTCTCTCTTCTCTCTTCTCTCTTCTCTCCCCTCTCCCCTCTTTTCTCCCTTCTCTATTTCTCTCCCCTCTCCCCTCTCCCCTCTCTTCTCTTCCCTTCTCTTCTCTTCTCTTCTCT
>BDUI01009937.1:42353-58227 GCA_002335545.1 Apodemus speciosus | reverse complement strand
AGCACTCGGGATATTCACTTAGATCAGTGGGCTAGGAGCASAGCATGGTCCTCAAGGATTCTGTGTGGTAGCCGCAAAGATGATTATTAAATCTACCGCTTATACTTTTACAGGGTTCAGTAAGCATGAGGTTCCTTATCTTTGCCTTGATCATTGCTCTCCTGGTCTCCACAATGGTAAGTACATTCAGAAATTATTCCTACACTTGGAATAATGTTTACTTGTATTGAATGGAGSCTGACCACTTTAAATGTTTTCACATGCTCATTTTCTWGAATGAATCTACATGACTTTACACAGTATTTAGAAGTCTAGGATTTGAAAACTGTGAAATAAAAATGTGATAATTCTGGGTCAAAACAATGTTTTAAAATGCATTATTTAAAAATGATAACTTATCACATTTTATTACAAAATGTATATGAAGAAAACAATCCAACTCTAACAGAGWAAGGGAARGCACATAGTGGACTTCATAACCCGAGCAATTAAGAATTAGGCAGTTTTTGAACTCCTGACTACATATCCTTATAAATAATGAGCTCAAAACTTTCTTTCTGTTTTTAATCTTCTCTAAGTAGGGATTAAGTAATACACTACTGCACACTTTTGTTAGTGGATTTTACAAAAAAATTGAGACAGAAGATTCTCAGAATAAGCATTGCTACCATATATTGGGGCACAGAAATCATTCTTTAAATAGTGCAAGTATAATCTTTACACAGTGTAAAGTAGGCATTGTGCCTATACACATTAAAATGTATGGAATAAAGGAAATAATAACTAACTGCAAATTATTCATAGAAATGTCTAATTTAATCCATTTAAATATTATTATATTAAAAAGCCAAATTTATGGTCAACATGAAAAAATGCAGTGTATTAATTACTTTCCGTTTCTCTTATTCCCCCATAGACTGCTGACAAATGTAGAGAGGTAAGATGCTCTCATTCACTGGAAAACACTATAAACAGACACAACCTAAAGTGTAACACTTCTTTTTCATTTTTGCAGGGACATTCTAAGCATGGTGATAAAAGAAATGTAAGTACTGTTTTGAATGTGTTGTGCAGTCACATGTGATTCTCAAGTACATACTTTATAGGAAGATCAATTCCACCATGATAAAAAGCATACATACCATCAATGAAAACTGTCTCTAAAGATTTTACTAGTTTTAGATTAAGTATGATTGTGCTGAGTCTATTACGGAATAATTTAGGGAACAATATATAATGTCACTATAAAGACTCCAATTGACAATTAAAAGGGATTTGACTTTCCCTGAGAAGCAGGTTTGTTCATCAATAAAAGATTCCAGATAGAGAGTAGATCTGGGGATGAGAAAGACAAAAAAGATAAAGTGTGGGATGAAGTGTACCTGCACAGCTGTCTTAGGCCACGCAAATTTACTAAGAAGTCCAGCATTCTATATATATACAGGAAGGAAATGTCCAAGGTCAGAAGAGAGCTAAATTACATAATGTTTGAAGAAGCAGCGCAGGATTTCTCAGACACATCTGCCTGAGCACAGGTAAACACATCCCAGAGAGAAGAGTCAGTTCCCCAGAAACCATAACCGTGTCTCCTTCAAGGCTTTGACTCAAGCCTGAGGCCATTCTTGCTATGTCTGCTCCTCCCAGGACAGAGCTAAAGTTCATTTTGCCATTTCATCAGGGAATCTAACAAGTCTTGGGATAATCTGGCTCACTACATTCTTCGGTATTTACTTTCACCTAAGTAGCTGGATTTCTAGTTGAACTTTCAGTTTATTGTTTATTTTAAGAGAATAGTGAAGAAGCTGTGAGTATTTCTCTTCATGAGACTCTCAGGTATATCATGATCTCACTTAGGCATTATTTATAGTGCTCTTGATGCTCTTCCCCAAACACTTTATTGAACCACAGGTTATTTTCCCTATTATAGGACATACTAGTTTCTTCTTTTTTTTTTCCAGTCCTTTGCTTGGAGTGACACATACTTGGTAAAACTAGCTTGTCATTTATTGATGTTTCGTTAAATTGTGTCATGTCAATGTGATATCTCCAAAATTATTTCTCTAATGCACAACATACAAAATTTTTAAAAAGATTGAAGATCAATCAATGTGAGAGAATGAGGCTTGGGATACATTAAATTAACAAGATATTAGAAAGTACAGGTAACATACCAGACTACCTGCTGACAAAACCAAGGAAACTGTGGAGAAGATCCTTCTTGTTCCAAGTCCCTTCCTTCCATTGTTTGAAAGAATGAGAAAGTGATAGAATGGAGACATAATTAAGGTATAAATGCCATTATCTACATTTACTTTTCATCAAAATTCTAACATGTAAATGTACAACAAAAAAATAAACGATGAACTTATTGCTTTTACCCCTCCTCAAAAGTTAATATTTTTAGACAAGTTAAAATCCTACTCCTGTAGGAATAGGATCATGTAACTCACATAAAAAGCTGCAGTGACTCAAGCCATGGAATACATAAATGACAGATAGATAATTTAAGTCACATGGCCTCAACTCTTTGTCACTTCTCTGTTTGCAGAGACGTGATCGCAGATCTGTGCCAACTGGAAACACCGAGGACACCAGAGCTGATCTTTTACAACCTGAATATCCCTTAGAATATCCTTATCCTGACCCTTACTAAGCACAGGAAATGTTTTAAGACATAAGATGGATCTGGATATGTGTTTAGTTCCAAAACCTACTGGTATTATCACTTGAGAAAAGGAAAGAGAAATAACCAATTGAACCAAATTAAAGTCCAAATTGAAAAACAAACATTTCCTGTTCTTCTGAAGTGTAATTACTTATTGAAGTGCTTCTAAAAAGGAATGATTGACCACAAACAAGAGGTGGGATCTGGGGAGAGGATACATGACTTCTGGCCTGGTGCTTTAATCCTGATATTCCCATCAATATTCCTGATGCTTGGCATATCTCAACCCTGTTGTATTCTACATTATTCATACAATAATATATTTAAAGTATATATCATAGTCCCTAAACAATTTATAGAGTATTCGAGTGTTTGAAATGTAAATGTCTATGATTGAACATTGTAGGGTTAATAGAGTTGCCCAGACACCTGTTGAAAGCTCTTCCTGCCAAAACATAATCTTACAGGAGCTAAACACACCTGCTGCAGATGTGGAAGAGCTTGAGAGCAGGACATTACTTGCAAAGCCATAGGGACTGAATGTGTATTTTAATATCATCCCAGTGTGATTTTTGAGACAATGGGATTGAGCTATCTCATCATAGCCAAACACATGAGTAGTATAAATTCAACCTATTAAAATAATTGCAAAATAAAGATATATAAATATCAGCAAACTAACTTTTAGAGAGTAAATGTTTTCAGACATAACAGTAAATATTATAAATTTTATGAGACATCAAATACATATGTATTAAAAAACAGAGGATTATTACATAGGTAAGAGAGGAGTTGCCCTGGTTCCAAGGGAGAAATATGACCTAATTTCAGCTTTTCAAAATATATTTTGTCATTTCATTAAATTTAATTATCCATTCATCTTAGTGAAGTAAAATACTAAGGTATATTTCCATTCATTCTGCTGGCCCTCAGGACTTCTCTCTTGCCCTCAAACCCTGATCAGGTTCCCCTTTTCCCCTTCCTGTTCCCTCTCCCACCAAGGCCCCTCCCTCTGCCCCAGCTGCCTTGGTTGCTTTCTTCTGCCCCCCATGTGGGATGGAAGCATCCCCCCTTGAGCTCTTTGGCTTGTTAACCTTCCTGAGTTCTGTGGGTTATATGCAAGGTATTCTATACTTTTTTAGTTTATATCCACTTAGTGAGTATATACTTTTGGGTCTCAGTTACCTCAGTCAGGACAATATTTTCTAGTTCCATCAATTTGCCTGAAAAACTCATGATGTCCTTGTTTATAAAAGCAACCAACTCCAGTACAAACACAAAACATCAAGTAGAGGGATGGAACTGCCATCCCGCAGTCAAAAAGTCTGACCTGGAATTATTCCTGTTGAAAAGAACTGCAGGCATAAAAATCAAGAAGACACTGAGGGCAAGGAGGTCCAGTGACAGGCCCAACTTGGAATCCATCTCAAGGGAAAGCTCGAAAGCCTGACACTGTTTCTGATGCTAAGGAGTGCTAATAGACAGGAGACTAGCATGGCTGTCCTCCAAGAGGCCCCACAAGCAGCTGACTGAGACAGACACAACCATTGGACTGAAGCTATGGACCCCTGAGGTTGAATTAGGAAAAGGCTGGAAGAAGCTGAGAAGGATGGTGACCCATAGGAAGACCAGTAGTCTCAACTGACCAGGAGCCCTGAGATCTCTCAGTCACTGAAACACCAACCAGGTAACACACATGGGCTGTTCCAAGTCCCCAGATATATGAACAGCATAGGACTGCCTGGTCTGGCCTCAATAGGAGAAGATGTATCTAACCCTCCAGAGACTTGAGGCGCAAGGGAGTGGGGAGGCTGGTAAAGTGGGTCATCCTCTTGGAGACAGAGGAGGAGGAATGAGACGAGGATCTGTCAGAGGATGGACTGGGATGGGGATGACTGGGCTGTAAAAAAAAACAAGATTAAAGATAATATATTTTTAAAAAATCAGTAAAAGAGAAAAACAGCAAGAACAAAGATTAGGGGTGTAAATCTTAAACTGCAGCTGTTACCAGATGTGGGCACATTAAGGAATCCACTCTTCCACCCCGATTGTTTTTGCCCATCAGTCTACTTAGAACTTAGAACAATCCTTCAGAAAGCAGTCTGCAGTCCTAATGCCCAGACCTGTGAATGCTAAATACTATTCAGGAGGCTGATCCATTGTCATCCTTCAGGTCTGCTTTTGTTATCTGGAAGTTCCCAGTGTAATGCCTGAGTTTATGATATGTGGAAGGTGGAGAAGAGTCAGGTCAGGTAGGATTGACCAAGACTGAATTTGAGGACAAAAAAGAATCACAAATGAAAATGTGTGGTCTAGAGCAACTGGAAAATGAAAATGAAAACCCGGAATTCTTCTCCAGMGCTCTCCTTGTAAGGACAGCACTGCAAACACCTCTCTTGAATCACAGAGAGACTTGGTGTTTTAGTTTTTGTTTTTCATCTTTACTTGTRAAAGTAAGAACACTCAACTGATAGACTTTATTGCATGCTGCTGCACTTGGGCAATTTGTTACAGCCTCAAAAATAAAAACAATCTGAAATTTAAAATACACAAATATTTTTAAATCCTACTATATTATTGTAAAATCTCCATGTGATGATTGCAATTTCAAATGATTTATCTAAGATTCAAATTTGATTCAAAGTCTGTTTAATATGTGAGTTGATACTTACTTCTCACCTCAGCTGTGGTAGGCCATTAAAATCTAGCTGTCACCTACAAGGTTCAGAGAATATATGTTGCTTGGGACCTTGTGGAGAGAGGGACGTTCCTCAGCATGAAGATTAGAGTCTGATTGTCCTTACTGACAGAGGACATAAGGAGGGGGGAAAGGGAGTCATGTGATGGTTAGGTGAATCATGCAAAAAACTAGCAAACAAGCATTTCTGCTCAGACTCAATAGCAACCAGATGCTTCTTTATTTTACAGGTTCCGCAGAACAAAGACAGAATTAAACAAATGATAAGGAATGTGTGTTAATTTTTTCATTGTATGTCGATGGTTATAAGTTTTGTCCCAATTACAAAAACACGAACAGTACATATTGTTCTTCATATTGTTGGTCCTATAATGCCAATTTAAAGAACATAGAGAATGTCGCCTCCAAAGCAAGACATATAATACATAATAGCCTGCTTTAACATTGGCCATCCTTGGTGTTTTAAAACACTCCAAACAAACAGAAAATACATGAACTAGCTTTTTTATATGAATAGCAAATATTAATACTTAAGTGCTTTTACTATATGTTTCACCATTTACCTTATTACTTTGGTCAATCTATCTTATTTAATTAGATTGTTTTAGCCAGGGGTATTCCCTGTAACAATTCTCATGTTTTTGTAGTTGTTGTTGTAGTTTTCAATCACAAAGTTACTTGGAAATGTTATTAAAATGAAGATAGATTTCTTTTGTACTCTCAAGTCTTCTGTATCATATTAAGGGAAAAATGCTGGAATTTGGTGAAAATTATTTATTCCTTTTATATATTTTAACTTCATCCAAAATGAACTTCCCATTAAGAAATTGATTTCCAAAATAGACCAAACATGATTCAAGAAGACAAAGCAAAAGCTCTCTGGAGACGTGATCTTTTGTGAATGGAAACAGAAGGGAAGAGAAGGTGGGGAAGAGTAGAGGGAGGGAAAACTGTGGTAGGGCTGAAATGTATGAGAGAAGAATCCTGCTTTCGATTTGAAAATTAGGTGAAAGAATTGATTTCTTTAAACTGTAAAAGATTTAAATTTACTTACATTAAGAAGTCACAACTATTACTTGTGATAGACCATACAAAGCTTCTAGAATATCAGATGTCAATTTTTTCGTAAATCCATCTATTACCTTATCAGTCATAAGTCTATTTAAATTGTTAATTTGATCTTGATTTAACTTTGGTAAATAATATGTATATATGAAGAATATATTGCATTTCTTTTATATTTACAATTTTGCAGAGTTCAAGTTTATGAAGTAAAACCTAATGATTTCCTGTATTTCCTCAGTATATTTTGTTATGTCTACCATTTCATTTATGATTTTGTTAATTTGGATTCTCTCTCTCTCTCTCTCTCTCTCTCTCTCTCTCTCTCTCTCTCTCTGTCTTTTCATTTGGATAAGGGTTTGTTTATATTGTTGATTTTCTCAAAGATGCAACTTTTTGTTATACTGTTTCTTTGTATTCTTCTCTTTTTTCTATTTTATTGATTTCAACCCTGATATTATTTCCTACAATCTACTCTTCTTAGGTAGGTTTGTTTCTTTTTGTTCTAGAGATTTCAAGTATCCCCTTAAGCTGCTAGTATAAAATCTCTCTATGTTCTGTATAGAGGGACTTAGTTCTATGACCTCTTAGCACTTGTTTAATTGTGTCTCAAAGTTTGGGTATGTAATGCATTCATTTTCATTGAATACAAGAAGGTCTTTAATCTCTTCTTTATTGTTTCTTTGACCCAGAGATCATTGAAGAGACAGTTGTTCAGTTTCTGAGTTTGTAGGTTTTCTGTTGTTTCTGTTGTGGAAGCCCAGCTTTAATCCATAGTGGTCCGAGATGATACAGGGGCTATTTCAATTTTCTTGTATCTTGCTTAGTGACAGGTTATATAATCAGTTTTGGAGAAGTTTTCATGAGGTGCAGAGAAGAACATGTATATTTGTGTGTTTGGGTGAAATATTCTGAAGATGGCATCTGACAGATGWTAGGTCCATTTGAAACATAATGTCTGCTGGTCCCATTGTTTTCTGTTTATTTTCTGCCTGAATGCCTTGTCATTGGTGAGTGTGGGCTGTGAATTCTCCGACTATTAATGTGTGTGGGTGCAATCTGTTATTTAAGCTTTAGTAATGTTTCTTTTACAAATGTGGACACCCTTGCATTTGGGACACATGTATTCAGAATGGAAACACTGTCTTGGGTTTCTTTTGATGAGTATGAAGTGTCCTTTGCCAACGATTTTGATTAACTTTGGTTGAATGTCTGGGGTATTTTTTAGATATTAGAATGGCTACAGTATATTGCATCTTGGATCCATTTGCTTAGAACACAATTTTTCAACCATTTACTATGAGGTAATATCCAACTTTGATGTTAATATGTGTTTCTTCTATGTGACAGGATGGATCCTGTTTTGTATCCATTCTGTTATTGAATCCATTGATGTTGAGAGACATTAATAACCAATAATCCTTGTTAATTTGGTGGTTTGCTGGGGTGTGTGTTTCCTTCTTTTGGTTTTGCTATTGTGTAATTATTTATGTCTTCTGTTTTCTGGGCTGTAGTTTTCCTTCTAGTAACTTCTGTAGGCTTAGATTTGTGAATAGATATTGCTTAAATTTGTTTTTATCATGGAATATCTTGTTTCCTCATCCCTGTGTTCTGGGTGTCTGCTTGCTCTCTGGGGCTATTAGTACTGAGAGTCCTCTAGTAAAGCTACCTAAAATGTGGGTCAGAATATGGGGTCCAGAAGCTTTATGGAAGACTTTAAACAGATTTAGTGGGGTGAGGCTAGTTTCTTACCTGGGTTCTCAAGTGCCTGTGTGGCCTCCTGAAAAGCAGCTGGATATGTTGGGTGAACTACAAACTCCAAAGTACAGGGTGTTTTGGAGGGCTTTAAGGAGTATTAGTGGGCTGTTTGTTATAGCTCATGTGGGATACCAGAAACAGACATGGCTTCTTGGAATGCAGAATTCTTCTGACAAAGTTGTGGACCAGAATATGGATACAAGAATAGAAGTGCATTTGGGGGTCTTTTGAGTTGGCATGGAGAGGGTTGTGACTTGTCTGGGTTCCTAGTACTAGGATGGCCTCCCTTTATTTTATTTTTAATGTTCATTATTTTCTAATGAGAGAACAAGAAAAGGTGTGAACTTGGGTGGATTGGAAGGTAGAGAGGCTTTGAATGAGTTTGGAGAAAGGAAATAAAAATCAGAAAATATTATATGAAAAAAATTTTCAATAAAAAACAGACATATTTAAAACTTTTTATTTTAATAGTAATATTACAGACTTGAGAATGTTCTAGAGATGCATTATCTATGGAAAAGCAAAAATGTCTATGAAAAAGAACATTGGGCAAAAGTGGATCTCAAAGTCTCCTCAGGAAATGGGGAGTACAATTTTCCTTCTTTTACTTTACTGTGTAAATTTATGGTTTTTCATCAGACACATGAGTGCAAAAAAAAAAAAAACTCAAAGGACATTCATTAAAATCTCAACTGTAATAACAGAACTATTTTAGATATACATGGTGCTAAGCTTCTATGGCCAATTTTTTTCTAAGAACAAAATAATTCTATTGTCTAAATTTTTTTCTAAGTACAAATAACAATGAATTTGGCAAATGTTTGCAACTCCTTTATATAGAAAATACTCTAAATTATTGTAAAAATATAATTGTAGTAGCTTTCAATGGGAAACATATTTGAAACAAACAATGGTTCGGTTCCAGTAATGTCACAGACAATTTTATCATTTTTACTGAGAAGAAATAAAAACTAATTTTAGGCACTTGTTCATAGTTCTGAAAAGATCTCCCTGATTTGGAACTGGGTTTCCTTGAAACAGAAAATAATAGAGATTCTACAGAAATAGGTCCTTAAAATTTCCATTACATCTGTGCTTATTTTCCGCAGGGTAAATGCCCCTGCTTATTGACAAATGCCTATTAGATGTAAAGGGTGGGAAATGATGACCCCTTTCCTGATATTTCCGGGTTATTCACTTCTACTGTAAAATCACCTTTTCAAGTTGATTACCAGTGGTTTTAGTGACAGGTTTTTGGCATTATTTTGGTTTCCTTAGCATGACCTTAAAATTGACACTATTTCAGAAAAGCAGGCTTTGTATTCTGGTGTGTTTAAATATTCAAACTTCTGAGCAGGCTTATTGTCTGGAGGGTGCAGCTCTGCTGAAACACATCAAGGTCTTCCCGGGTAAAGGTAAATTTGTACATTTTATTCTGCTCTCATGGCTAAATTTTTATGTTAAAGCTGATCAAATGCTAGATGGTAGCATATTAATTGCTGTATAGTTTTATTCAGAAAGAATTTAAAATATGGTGGCCCCAGACACCACCTGCTAAGTTCCAATGAGCAAACTCCAGCACTCTTCCAACATATTATGAGGAATTAGGAGTTGTGTTTTCCTTCTCCCTTGTTTCCTAGCAATCATTGTATCTTTCTTATTTTAGTTCCTAAATAGCTAATAGTCACATTCTCAATAATGATTTTTACATTAATTTTAAATGTCAGCTTAAAATTCATAGGAAAACAACACAATTTCTGTTGTGAAAATGTTTCYGTTTATAAAAGTCCAATATACAAGAAGCATATTGGGTAAGTTTTTCAGAGACGTGAGAACAAATGTCTGCTCATACAAGATAGTGCCATAATCAAAATTTATAGAGAAAATGAAAAAATTCCTATTGGCCCCTTTGATATTGAAATGAACCTACTGGGAATCCATAAGGGGATTATATAGGGGTTTCTTATAGCATGGGAAGGCTCAAAAGCAACTAAGCCACTGTACAAAAACCATCTCAGTGTGGCTACTGACTCACCAACCTGTATTTCTGTAGACCTCTGACCTACTGAACACCCCCAACTCCAGCTCCTGCCCCCAACCCCAGGAGAATCGTCTTCGCCAACATTCACTTGCTGTTTATGTACTTTCAGGACTTTCTAATACTCCAGTCTCTCTGAGATTCGAGTCTTAAGTTTTCTTAACTTCCTTAGTTCTGCAAGCAAGGCTTGCTCATTCTTCAAGAGGGAGGTTTTCAATTTATATGAATTGTCTACACAAGAAAAAATTTCCTAAGGTATATTATTTCAACAATCAACTTTTTATTGTTGCTGTTTTAGCAAATTTTCAAAATATTTTTCAGCAGAGATATGTGTGCATGTTATTGATACGTGATATCAATATATATGTGTGCATCTGTATGTATCTCCTTGTGAATACATGGCTATATGTCTTCCATATAAACACTGAAAGATGTATTTTATCTCATTTCATAATCCGTGTAATTAAATGGTTTAACATAACTATCTCAGTGAAGTTATGAATCACTTCTTTCAATTTAACTTTTATTATAAGCTATCATTAATATAAAAACTCAAAGTAATGTTCTTTAGATCATTTTCATTAATTATTCTATAGAGCACTCCATTATATCTTTTATTCTAATTTATACATATTCCTAATAACTCATCATGCTGCCAATTACTGTGTTTATACTTTAATGTTCTCTTATCAGCTCACTTCAAATTGATAATCAACTCCTCCACTACGTCATTGTGAACACTCGGGACATTCAAGACCGATGAGCTAGGAGCATAACAAGGTCCTCAAGGATTCTGTGTGATAGCCACAAAGATGGTTATTAATTCTGCCACCTATACTATTACAGGGTTCAGTAAGCATGAGGTTCCTTGTCTTTACCTTGGTCATTGCTCTCCTGGTCTCCGCGATGGTAAGTATATCCAGAAATTATTCCTACACTCTGAGTAATGTTTACTTATATTGAATGGAGGTTGACCACTTTAAAAGTTTTCACATGTTCATTTTCTTGAATGAACCTACATAACTTTACACATTATTTAGAAGTCTAGGATTTGAGAACTGTGAAATTAAAATGTGATAATTCTGGGTCAAAACAATGTTTTGACAATATACTGTTAATAAAAATGACCCCTTATCACATTTTGCTACAAAATGTACGTGAAGAAAACCAATCCATTTCCATCAAAGTAAGGAAAAGCATGGAATGGACTTTATAACGCAAACAATTTAGCATTAGGCAGTTTATGAACTATGTGTCCTTATAAATAATAAACTCAAAAGTTTCTTTCCATTTTCATTCTTCTCTATGAATTAAGTATTAATTCATAGAGTATTAAGTATTAAACTGCACACTTTTTTACTGGTATTTTACACAAAATTAACACAGGAGATTCTCAGAATAAGCATTGCAACCATATATTGAGGCATAGAAATCATCCTTTAAATAGTGCAAGGATAATCTTTACACGGTGTAATGTAGGCATTGTGCCTACACACTTTATAACATATGGAACAAAGTAAATAACTACAGCAAATTATTTATAGAGAAGTCTAATTTTAATTTTTACAAATATCATTATGCTAAAGTGGCAAATTTAGGGTCAATATGAAAAAATGAAGTGTATTAATTACACATACTTTTCCCATGAACTATTGATTCATATGTATAGGCTGTGTGTGCTAACCTTGGAACATCATAGAGAGGTAAGTAAGGTCAGGTGAAATATAGTTATTATCAGTTCTTTAACCACCACTCCTTGCTGACAAGGAATTGCGATTGGTTGCTGGTAGCTAAGGTAGCTCTATTCATGTGGCTGCTGGGAGACCACATGTTGCAGGAGATGCTCCTGTATCCTTGCATACACAGTCAGAGCTAAGTGAACGAACTCAGTGGCACTAAAAAAAAAACATCCAATGAAAATCCAACATGGCTTCTCTGGCTAGAATATAGACATGTCCTCAGTACATACCTATAATTCCAAATAAGGAGGTAAAGTTAGTTTGTAGAAGGAAGCAGCCATGTTTGAAAGCAGTATCTAATTGGGGGCAAAGTGTCAAATCAGAAAAAGAATTGACAGAATAAGTCAGAGATAGGATACATCCAATTTTTATGACAGGAAAGTGAGGCTATTGAAGAGCAGTTTAGGAAGAGACAGGAGTTGAAGTCAGTCGGTTCAGTCAGTTCATTTCAGTCAGTTGGGAGTCAGGGCAATGAATGCAATGCAGGGGAGTTAAATTCCTTAGTGAGTCTATGCAGTTCAGTGCAGGTCAGCAGAGGCAGTTGATGCTAGATAATAAGAAGGAGCCAGAAGATTAGAGCAAATTGCTAGAGTTAGTTTGAAGCCAAGCAAAGTAATTCACTGAGTAACTGAGAGAAGCAAGATTGAATTAGTCAGCTTGAAGAGGAGTTTGAGCCAGAATAGCTCAGTTGAATCGACCAGGCACAGCTCAAAAAGAACTAGAAAGGGGACTTATTTAAAAGTAAGCCTCCAATATGACATTGACATCAGGTGAATAAAAGTTACTTTTACAGAAAGTTTTAGGGGATATAAGAAAGGAATTAAAGGGGATGAAAGGGGAGAGATTTGATCAAAAGGCATTATATCCATATATGGAATTCTCAAATAATAAAATTACTAATATTGTAAAACAGAAAGGAGCCAGTAATATGGCTAAAGCTCAGATTAAGAAATCAATACATGATTCCAGTCCAGTATTTATTCCTTTAAATTCTGATAAGAGAAATATATTCTCTAACCCAGTTAAAATACTGGGTTTCTTTTCTGGCCTGTCAATTAGTACTCAATTTGTTTCTAAGTTCATTTTCATTGGTTTAATCATCCATCTACAAAGTGTTTGTGATAGTGCAGTGGCTAATGTACAGGTAAAGAGACTCTTGCAAGTAATAGGGCATAAATGCCATCATGAGTATTGTGAATGATCATGAACTTATGAGCACAGGCAGTGTGAAAAATGAAAATTTCCTAGGCATTATTTAAAATTCCTCTTTCTTGATAGAGCTACACATACCCATCTGGGGGCTTGCTGGAAGATGACAGAGTGAAGGAAATCACATGCACACTTATCGCTTAGAGTCACTTTGTCAAAAGCATCCCCATGTGACTCATAGGATGATGTGTTATAAAAGTCATAGCTTAGGTGACACCAATGAGAAATTTTGGTTGAAACCAGTAAGATTTAAGTCAAAACCAATAACATAATTATAACCTGAAGATGTATAAATATAAAATAACTGTTTTATTCTTTTTTAGAATGTCAATTCATCTATGTAGGAACAGTTTAAGGCATTAAAAATTCTGAGAAATAGGAATATTATGTTGAGATCAAGTCAGGTAATAAAGGGATGTCTTACTGTTTAAAGCTAAAACGCAAAATAGTTTAAGATTTTGTAAATGCATTGTCCAATTAATTCCAGTTGATTTCTGGCTATTATTAATAAAGTGGAAGAATCAGAAAATGAATATTTAGTCATCAGGTTTAAGATTAAGATGCTTTAAAACTACTATGAATTGGAATGCAATGAACATTAAGGTGATGGATAGGTTCTTTTATGATAAAATGGAGTACCTTGTTGGCAGGCTTAATGAAACATCAATTGTAGAACATGAATAATAGTATAAATGTATTTTGCTGATTTAATATTTTTCTGCTCCATGTGATATTTAATGGGTATTTAATGGGTAGATAGATAGATGATAGATAGATAGATAGATAGATAGATAGATAGATAGATAGATAGATAGATAGATAGATAGATAGATGATAGATAGATGATAGATAGATAGATGATAGATAGTCAATAACTATATATAAAATGTTGCTATACTATATTAAAGTTATTATTATAACACATTTATATTATAAAGCAACATTTTCTTTTCATTCAGGTTTGATTCAGCCCACTTATGAACATATCATCTCATCTCTACATTCACATATTTTTTGGCATTGTCTTTCAAGTGAATAATCAAAGCAATTACTTGGAATGAAGAAAGGTCTCTATTGGTGTGTTCTCTTTTCCTTATGATATTTGCCTTCTAGTTCATGTTGGGTTATGTTACAGGAAATCTTAAAAAATGGCAATTCAAGTACACCAGCAGGCCCCAGCAGGCTGGCCAGGCACTGGTGGGCATGGCCAGCCTGTTCTTATCTCATGAAGACTGACTCAGAGCTCCAAAATCTCTCCACCCAGCTTGCTAAGTTCCCACTGGTGGGCTGCTACCACGCCTGCCCTGTGCTTCAAAATTCCCATGGCCTTTTAGAGTGCACTTATGGCAAACCCATGTGTTTCTGCCATACCTTTTTGTCTGGAACCCAGTTGAGCCACCTCGTGAAGGAAAACACCACACAAACCTAGTTCAGAATCAATGGTAACTCGATCGCTGGCACAACAACTAGAATCTTAATCTTGTGAGCCATATTAAATCTAAATCCTCCAGTATGGATTTTCCATCTAAACTGGGGGCTACTAGTAGGTTCATGTTGTCCTCCAACTGTCCCTGTGCAAAAGCCCTTATCTCTCACCTACCTCCTCTCTTCCTCTCTCTGACCCAGAAGTCCTGCTCACCCCTTTGTTGGTATCTTCATTCATTAGAAGGGTCACAAGAAGTCTTTAGGGCATCCAGGCAGCTCCCCTGTGGTAAGCTGAATTAACACAAATATTCAAACACCTCTAGGGCTATCCACAACAGAGTTAAACTTCTTCAACTTCAATTTTTTTCTTTTCTTTTTTTATTTTCTATATTCTTTGTTTACATTCCAAATGCTTTCCCCTTCCCCAGTTCCCCTTCTCCATATATCCCATAAGTCCTCTTCCCTCTGCCCATACTCCATTCACCTCCCCCATTTCTTTGTTCTGGTACTCCCTTACAATCCTGGATCAAGTCTTTGCAGGACCAGGGCCCTCTCCTTCCTTCTTCTTGGGAATCATATGATTTGGTAATTGTGTCTTGAGTATTCAGAGCTTCTGGGCTAATTAATATCCACTTATCAGTGATTTCATTTCATGTGTATTCTTTTGTGATTGGGATAGCGCACTTAAGATGATATTTTCCAGTTCCAACCATTTCCCTATAAATTTCATGAATTCATTGTTTTTAATTGCTGAGTAGTACTCCATTGTATAAATATACCACATTTTCTGTATCCATTCCTCCGTTGAAGGACATCTGGATTCTTTCCAGCTTCTGACTACTATAAATAAGGCTGCCATGAACATAGTAGAACATGTGTCTTTGTTGCATGCAGGGGAATCCTCTTATATGCCCAGGAGTGGTATGACAGGATCCTCTGGAAGTCTCATGCCCAATTTTCTGAGGAACCGCCAGACTGCTTTCCAGAGTGGTTGTACCATCTTGCAATCCCACCAACAGTGGAGGAGTGTTCCTCTTTCTCCACATCCTTGCCAACACCTGCTGCCTCTTGAGTTTTTAATCTTAGCCATCCTGACTGGTATTAGGTGGAATCTCAGGGTTGTTTTGATTTGCATTTCCCTGATGACTAATGATGTTGAACATCTCTTAAGGTGCTTCTCAGCCATCTGAATTTCTTCAGGTGAAAATTCTTTGTTTAGCTCTGTACCCCATTTTTAATAGGGTTATTTGGTTCTCTGGAGTCTAACTTCTTGAGTTCTT
>BDUI01009936.1:40961-51982 GCA_002335545.1 Apodemus speciosus | reverse complement strand
TTCAAAAAGAGGAGAAGAGGAGAAGGAACCATGGAAGAAAAGAGATGGCAAATTGGAAAACTTTCAAGTTGAATTGGAGTACATGAATGACAGTTATTCACTAAACAAACAGCTCTAGGACATGGATTTGTAGATAAAAYGAATATGCTATAGATGAACCATCGAGATGATCATGGAATTCTTTACAAGGATGAGTGCAGACAGCAGACAGGAGGCTGGGCTAAAAAGCTAGGAGAGAGCCAGCACATGGAACATAGCACTTTGCTAAAGAAAGAAAAAGTCATTTTCTCAGAAGACCTTCTCTGCTTTTGTCATTATCTTTAATACATAATGTATTATGTATTCACCTTTGCTGACATCATAATTACAAGTGGCTGGAACTAAAACAATGCTGTCCTTGCTAACCATCCCATGCTAGGATATRTGTCATATTCTTACAGTCATTACCATTCCCCAGTTTCTGAATACAACTATCAGACACACTTGCTTCAGTCTCTACCATTGGGACCATGTCTTATGTTGACCGGTTTACACAGACTATCTCCACTCCCAATTCAAGTTGGCTTAGAATAATCAAAACTCATCTTTGAAGCTGGGTCTAGACTGATGTTTCTAAGCCTACATAAACCTCACAATTCTTTCAATATGAGAGCTTGGGATTGTCAAAGTAGGGAGATGAATGATTAATATGCAACCAGCAAAATCTGTCTCAACCTGTAATTTCTCTGTATTTGTGGGTAGTTTTCTAATATCAAGTGAAGAAAGATAAACAGAAGACAGCTGACCTTGTGAATTATTTTTCTAAGGTACTTTCTTCTTAAATACCATGAAAGAATATTCACAATTTACTACTGATAAATCCTGGAGAATATTATTTTAAYTTTAATGTATTATCTGGTATTCATTGGGCCAATGGTATTAGTTATACATTTTATTGCATTGATTGAGAATGCTTCTCATAGGTTCATATGGCACGTATATGAATACTTGTATCCCAGGTGGTGGAATTGTTTGGGAAGGATTAGGAGGTGTGGTGTTTTGCGGGGAGCTGTGTAGCACTGGGGGCACACTTTGAGGTTTCAAGAGCCTAAGCCACACCCCATTTGCTGTCTACAGACAAAGCTCTCAAGATTTGATCAAGATGAAAGCTCTCAGCTACTGCCTGCTGCCACAAACCTCTCCATTCCACCGCCATGATCATGGAGGACTGCAATGAACTCCAAATTAAAGACTTTCTTTATTATTTGCCTTTGCCATGGTCCCTTACCACTGCAGTAGAAAAGTAATTAAGAAAGAAGGTACAACGTGAAATCTATGTGATGGRACAGCTAGATCAGTTCCATGTAAAGCAAGCATCCCATTGTACCATGAGACTGTTAGGATGGGAAAAAGTTTATGTGAGTTATAGKGCTTTTATTCCATTGCCTTTCTGAAATATTCAAGTGATTTTTCACTGCTATGTTTTCTGTTCCTTTTACTCTCAGAGGCACACACTAAAGACATTTCCCTGCTTCTTACATGCCATGCATAAGATTCATGACAACTCCAAGTCCAAAAGTACTATTTGTGAGCAATTCTACAACTCTGAAGGGGACCAAGAGAGGACACAAAGCTCTGCCTACAGGATGCCAATCCCAGCTCCCCAAGCATGGCTGTTCAGATTCTTTTGTCAAAAAAAGAAAAACAGTTATCTGGAAGTAAGCCGCCTACAAAGTCACCACTGTATCCCTTTGTGAGTCACCCACTTCCCGTGACCTGGATTTAACTGTCCTTCAGTTTTTATTTGTCAGCAGTGACTGTTCTCCAGGCACATCTTACTCAGTTCTTATTTGCTCTAAATGAGAATGTAGGTGTTCTTTGGGAAAGGCAAACTACATGAGAATTTTGATAAGCCTTCCCCTTTGCAATAACAAACAAAATTAGTTTGAGCAAAGATGATATGTCAAGCATTTTAAAAACTGCTTCATAGAGCCCTCACGGCCAGCCATTCTGTGGTATGGTTCCTTTTATAGGACCCACTTTTCCATTCAGGAGTGTAAAGCAGAGAGGAGACAAATTATTCGCTGTTTGTATCAGCTGAGAAACACTGAAATCAAGATTTAAAAATTAAAGTGGCTGCCTGGTCTTATCCATCCATTTTTCCTGTTTCAATTGAAAATGCTCCATCCTCATTCAGTGAGTATATATTTACCTCTGATCACGATTGTCATTCATGGAGACAGAGTTACAAAACAATGGACATGACCACACTAGAAAATGTCACTGTAGTGTGATAAGAAATAAGCTGTTTAAGCAAAAAGAGCAGATGCTTAGCCCAGATACAAATTATAATACCAGGAGACATAGGGTGGAAAACAGACTAGGGAGTTTAACTCTAGGAAGGTTTTTATGGAGAAAGATGGGATTTGAGAATAGAATAATAACCAGCTGAGGAGTAAAGGTGTTCAAGGGTCAGGCATAATGTGGGCATTCGGGAGACTGACGTGGGAGCAAATGTCTGGAGAAAGAGTCAAGCCCTAATGAGGACTCCAGCTTTCAAAAATAATTTGGTTATCACAACAAGGGGAATGGAAATGAATACAGAATGTGGGGTAGAGATGAAATCCTTTTTTGAATGGGGAAAGATGACTGGCGATTGTGTGGAAAATTAATCCAAAAGACAGTGAAAAGCTAAAGAAGAGGATAACAGCAAACATGTATCAGAAAAGCTGAGAGAGTCATAGCAAGATCCTTACACTTGCCTAAAAGGGAATCCTCATAAGAGAGAAACAAGGAAGGCCGTGGAATGTACCTGTTTCTTAAAAGACAGGAATCGGAAGCTTTGGTCGAGGACATAATGATGAACACAGTTGRCTATGGAAGAGGATTTCATATGAGTAAGAACTTATACAAACACAGAATTCAACACATAAAACTCAGAATACAAAAAGGACCTGAAAGACATAAAAATACCTGTCCATGAAAGAAATGTCATCACTGTTACTGACAGTGTTCAATGTGAAGTAAGTCTTATGCAGTTTTCAGGTAGCAAATTTTATTGTCCAATTAATGTACATTTATCACGTTATTTAGTAGAAATAAAGTATCCTTGGGATTTGTTATCTAGAAGTTTGCAAGGTTTTAGGGCAGATTTCCCCAGAGACATTTAGCCTTCACGCTAGCTTCTTCCCATATGTCTACAAAACATACGATCAAAATATTTTTATGTGGTAGAGTTTTTAGTTTTGGAAGAGAAAAACACATTTTCCACAACAACTGGGTTGGATGAATAGTTTTACTCATTCCTCGAGTCTGTGTGTGCTCTGGCTTTACAACAAAACAATATGTTAAAAGTAGATTCATTCAATAGGTAAAGCATCTGACCTTTATTCTATGTCATCAGCAGGAACCAAGACCTGCATTTTTCCTTTAGAATCTATTATGTAAGGAAACATTAAAGAGTGAATTCTTTTTGCAGCTTTAAAAGGCCATATMTTCCTCTTACTCTCATCCCATTTCATCTATGTAATTTCATTTGGTTATTATTATTGTTGTTGTTGTTGTTATTATTATTTCCTTACAAGACTATATATAATGCCAGTAAACTACATACAGTATTATATTTTTTTTCTATAAATGTTCTTAACAACAAAAAACAGACTATCTTATGGTTGCAATCTTGTGAAAAAAATCCATAAAAGCATGCTCATTTTTCTATAACTTAGGCTGGTCTGTTTTTTTTTTTTTCTTTTAGGTTTTATGCATATTGAGTCATTACTTTTTGTTCCTTCTAGTTTTACTAAGGAACAGACAAATTGAAATTGCGTATATTTAATCATATGACATGCAATTCAGTATACTGTATTCTGACTTCACCGCTGAACAGAATTATCATGTTCATTATCATCTACTCTCACCATGAGGTTATTTTATTTTATATTATATTTTCTGAGATGTGCACTGAAACTGTAGCCCACATAAGCACAGAACACATAGTCTGGGTCTCAGTCTCCCTAGGGTTGAGGCTCAAGGCATAATTCCCCAAACCCAACCTACCACTAGTCGACTTTAGATGTTACTCTGTGGTTTCTTTTCCTAATCTCAGTCTTTTTAAGAGAAACTCTTAAGGGGAGGAAGATGACACTTTAGCCCTAACATTTAAATATAAATAAGTTTTTGGGTCTTGCGGTCACTCTGTCTAAATAAATGTGTTACTTTCAGAGTTAGCCTGATAGAATCAGTCACATGCTCTGAAGCAATAATTACTGGAAGCAGAGCATTCTGTATTATACTCTTTACATACAYACATATATGCATATAAATACAGGGTGTTTATGGCATAGTTTTCTCTTCCATAACATTGGCGGGAAAGGTGTAAAGGTTAAGATTGTGAGGAGAACTGACTGAAAAGATTTCATAGATGTGTTAGACTGTGCTTAATTTTCTTCCCTCCAGAGCCAGGCTTTCAGCTCTGAGTTCTGCATTCGCCAGTATCTTTGGGGACAATTCATCGCTCAGGTTCAAATACCAATTGTTTACATTTGAAAGAAGCCAAGCTTGCAGATCTACAAAATCTCCTTAGCCTGGCTTTTCCCTAACTCTTCCATCCCATCTTATCCTACAGACATTCCTTTCTATATACAAAATCTAGCCCACTCAGGGGCAATTACTTTATGTTCTGTTTGGAACAAGTCTCTTCTTGGGCTCAGTAGACGCTTCAGTGGATAAAATGCTTGCTGTGTAAGCTTGAAGACTAGAGTTGGAGTCTCGACACCACAAAAAAGGCAGACGGAGTGGCAGATGGCCTGTGATCCCAGCTCTGGGGAGAGAGAGCCACAGGTGTCCAGACAATAAAGCTTATTCCAGAAGACTTTCAATAAAGATTTCACATCAAGAGAAAAGACAACTGGTTCACAAGACTTTGCTCTACAGAACCATCAATTATTTTTGAGAAAATTTATTTACTCGATTACTACAGACATTACCCCTGTAATCTCCCCACATGTAGAATGACTTAGAATGATACTATTTTTTAAAGTTTAGAAAGTGTTTCTATGTTTAGAACAAGGGCTTTAGATAAACCAAACAGGTAAAACAAACAAACTGAACAGACAAATGGTAGGGAAGGTTCTTCAAGGGCACTCAAAACTTAAACCAAAGGCAAAAGAGCTTTCCGAGAGCAGAAGCTCTTAGAGCCACTACTCTCTCCACAGCCTGCCTTAATGAATTAGTGATCAACCAGCCCTTCAACTCACTGCTTTAATGCTAGAAGGGACTGAATCACTAGATTTAATACCTTGCTCCTCTAGTGTATACATCCCTGTGCGCATGAATTAAAATTAGATTATAATCTAATTGAGTTTTGGAAGTGGTCATATAATATTTCAACTTTAGCTGATAGTTACTGCTAAAATGTATATATGAATTCATGGATTTATTCTTGCCTCATGAAATGCACTGTTATAATCTAAAAGATTGTACAAAAGATCACAGTAAGCTTAATCGTAAAGCAGAACTCACTACACAGGGCAGGCAGTCATTGTGTATGTCAGTGGCAGATACAGGGAAATGACCATAGAAGTGAGTAAAGTTACCTGTTCCCAAGCCTGATGATCTGAGTCTCCAGGGAACATATACCAGATGGAGAAAGTGTATTACCCACGTTGTCTGCGTTCTGTGTATGCATTGTGGAGGGCCGAAAACAACTTGGGGTGGTTACATGCACACATGACCACAGGCATACACACACACACACACACACACACACACACACACACACACACACACNCACACACACACATACGCACACACGCATGCACACACGCACACGCACACAAGTAATAAGACCATTCTAAGAAAATATAGACAAGTACTGATATTTCAACATATAGTTCATGCATCAAAGACTGGGGGTATAGGTGCTCTATATTTATTTGGTTGGTTGGTGGTTGGTTTTTGAGACAGGGTTTCTCTGTGCAGCCCTAGCTACACAGAACTCATTACATAGTTTAAGCTGGCTTGAACTCAGAGATCTGCCTGCCTCTGCCTCCCAAGTCCTTGGATTAAAGSCCTGCCCCACCATGGCCTCGTGCACTATTATTCTATTACTTTTCCAAATTCAACATGCAAGGGAGTGGGTTTCTTCATGGCAACTTCGTATATAATTGTCATACTTTGAGGCGATATTTTATGATTAGTTTATTAGCCTCATTAGAGAATCTGACATTTTATATTAAAACCTACAACCAAAAGTCTTTAATCTCACACTCATTAACAGATCCTACAACAATACTATTTGACAAAAGTACAGAAGCAAAATAATTTACAATGTGAAGTAAAAATTTTAAAATATGATATATAAAAGAATAACTTTTTGGTATATGCTCTGACACATAGAATAATGTATACTGTCACAAGTCTTAAGTATAAATATTTTATCCATAGTACTGCTAATATGTCATGAGCAAGCCAATGATGAGGTTGTATAATGAAACTAGCCTGAATTATTACAGTGTAGAATATTTTTTATTTTACTACTAGTATTGTCTGGACCATATTATACGGTCACCCCAGCTTTTTATGTGTTGTATAGTATAATATAATAATTTACATTACAAGCAAGGATAAAACCTCTGAGTCTCAAGCAAGGGAACTATGTCTTACTATTGGGAGACTCACAGAAGCCATTTCAGCTGAGCAAGGCAGCTTCGTGAGGCTCCTCGAAAGGAATTGGCAAGGACCACAGACAGGGTCCTGGCGCCACGCCCACGGCAGTATATATTTTCGCCACCAATCATATACATTACCCCTGTCTTGACACTGAAAACACACACTCAGTGCCAGTCATCTATTTATAGAGAAAACGCATATGCATCTTGATTTCCATTTACAACTGGCAATTCAATCCTCTGAATTAAATCACACTGCTTGTTTTGATTCAGAGCCAGAATGGTGGTGCCTGCAAAGTGAACCCAGGCACACCCAGTTTACACAATGAGATTACAGCAGACAAAAGAAAAATGGAGGAGTTGGGTGGCATTCTATAACTCGGCACAAACTCTAAAACAGAATGTGAAGGAAAAAAATCATAAATGTGCCCTTTATGGTGTTACATTATTTTTCCTTTGCTGAATTTGTTGGTCAGATAGGATAGCTTCTGGTAATCTGAACTGGCTTAGATATTTTTTAAAACTATACTGGCCTGAGCAAATGCAGGATACTGACAGATGCCTCACTATGATGTAAATAAAGATGAGAAAGGAAGAGGAGGAGGAGGAAAAGGAAGAGGAAGAAGAAAAACATACTAGATAAAAAGAATTATTGAATTGAGGAACATTTATTTGTATGTATTTTTTTTTTTACAAAGATGAGAAAGATGACAGCACTTAAAAGCTCAAGAGCAGGGATAAGAGTCAGCAAAATGGAAGGTTAAAAATAAAGCACAGCAGTAACATCTGGGAAGGGAGAGCCACATGCTGAAGGAGAAACAGGCGCTGCGGAGAGCAGGCAAAGCCATGACGCTTCTTCCCAGAGAAAAGACAAAGTTTCTGAGACTGGGTAGAAAATGGATGTAGATAAACTAGAGCTGACGGACCAGGGAATTCCGCACTCTGTTTTTCTGAAGTAAATGAAATCACCTTCATGCTAAGGTGCATGTATGTTCCCTAAAGTCTTCTCTCCCTTTCCCCTCATTCCTCCTCCCCAGGGAGAGGGAAGAGTATTGATGCCTCTACAAAATTTTGTCAAATTTAAAAGTTTCTGGCCAATGGAGCCATGGAAGACTGTCTGGTTCCCTAGACAGTCTGGTTCCTTAGACAGTCTTACTTGTCACTTTCGAGAGTTTCTCTTCTCGCCCACTTCCGGCAGGTGGGCCAATCAAGTCCATTCTGGCATTCCAGAGACTTTACAGGGTCAGGGAGTTTATGAAACTAAAGCTCCACGCTCACAACCACCGATGCTCTCGCACTAAATTTGCAGGTTAAAACTTGTAGTGTCACAAAAAGTAGTTACAAATGGCAGCGACATATATCAACAAGACAGTCCTCTTACATGCTCACTCAGCAGTGATGACAACCCTGGCCCCACCCAAACCTCCTGCATCACGTACCACAGTGCAGAATCCAATGTGATTGTTAATTCTTAGAATTGTTAGAAAATAAAGATGCATGTGCTTCCAAATAAACAGTGGGATACAGAGCGATTGATAGACAGACAATAACTGATGGATATATAAAAGATGATAGATTTGACAGATAAGTCGATAGACAGACAAAGATTCTTGGAGTAAGATAGCTCCTTTTAAGACAGCCATTTTCTTCATTGATTTTTAAATGGATTTTTTAAAGTTATTATTATACAGGATTACAGGAGGTCATTTTAATGCATGTATGAGACTTACTTTGAATATATTCTTCTAATATCCACTGTCCTGGGCATCATTCTAAATCCAGGAAAGGACTTTAACCTAGTCAGTTTAGGTCATAAGAAGTTGTTATTTCATTTCAATCTTTAAGGCTTATAAACTTCAATGTTGTTTTATAGGTATTTATACATACTAATATCTTATCTAAAGTTGGGATTATACTCCCAACCCATGTTTCTGTGATATATTTACAGTACAAAATTGAGTTATTATTAAGACCACAACCCTAAACTTGAGTATGAATTATTCAGATGACAAGTCTAACCTGAGTTTTCTTCTGTAGCTTATGACTATAGCCTCGAGACTTGATTGTTGGCTACCTTTGGTGCTTCCCCATTAAACAGGCACACTGAGGGCTAAAGCAATTATGTTCTTTAAGATGTGGAGCCCAAGTGGGTCCTTTTCACAAAGAACTAATGGAAGCAAGAGCACAGTAGCAGAAGCCTAGGAACCAATCAGCCAGTAACTCCGCACTCCCGGTGGAACAGAATAAAAGCATTACTAACTAGACTGCTTTAACCAAGCACTTTCTTTCCTAAACAATACTGGAAAAATGTAAGAAGACATAATCGCAACCATCTTTGGAGGTTGGGATGATTAAAAACCAGACATACTATGACATCAGGCTTAGCTAATTCAAGCTTTATGCAGGTGGAAAGGGCAGAGAACCTTCAAACAGTCTTAACTACAATACTACTATAGACTCAGGCCTCAACCTTGGGTTTGACTTGACTGCTGATTCCAGCAGTTTCCACCCACATAATCATCTGCAAGGCACATAATCATTCTGTTTGCTCTGAAGATTGTGGTTTTCTACAAAACTGAGATGATTGCAGCATGGACACCCTTATGGTTTTTAGCTACAGTGTTTCTCAGAATCATGTCTTTCATGTCTTCTCCAGCTGATGGGGTTGTCTTGGGAAGTTGTAAAACACTCGGAAGGTGAGAGCCAGCTAAAGGAAGTAGATGGTTCTTATGCAACCAAAGAACACATAATGCTTTTTTTTCAAAATGTGAAAAGAAATTTCAGTGTCAAATGCAACAGATATTTATTATCAGAAACTAAGAAATTCCTTGAGGTAATATGAAAATAATACAAGCAATTACAAATTACATTAAGTAAGTCCTAAGAGACTAGGAATCATGCTTAAAGATATGAGTATCTTCAATGTGTTATCAATGGGCCATATTGTAAGAGTTTTACATGTTTTATGCATCCTTCTATGCTTGACACAGGCATCTGATGACAGATGAAAACTTGGGTTTCAAATAAGTTATATAACTTGCCTAGGGTGGCTCACTTGCTAGAAAGGCATTTTGTTCTCGGTTATAGTTGCAACATCTACTTTTGAGTAACTACACCAGGATTTCCCAAAGTATGTCCAATGAGTATTTCTAAATGATATTGTTTATATGAGGAACCATACTAAATAAGTTTATAAATGTAGGACCTCATCATATCTTTTATGTGTCCAACATTTATTGGGTTTATAGAGCTGATTGGACTACTTTATTTGTAGCATATGACAGAACATCGATGTATGATAACACACACTGGCAAATTGCACTCTATCTTGAACTCTCTTCTTGTCAATATGTGTACACGTCTCTAAAAATCTTAGATATGGTCTCTCATTCTATGTTCTTTACCTTTAAAAAAATTGTTTTACAAAGTCAAGTATAATTGAAATTGATCTAAATGATAAGCTGTTGGTTTCTCCCAATTAATACCTCACACTTTTCATGTACTCCTCAAGGAAAAGACAAGTATTGATAAAGACCATTGGATTACTAGTTGCTCCTGAAATCATATCATAAAGGATTCACTGCACCTGTATAAACTATAGTATTCAACTGAATCACTTCAATTCAGCCATAATGTTATATGGATCAGAAGCATGTTGTGGGGAAGAACTAATATCAAAATCAGATTTAAAATTTGTATTGTAAATGGAAATTTTTGAGCCAACTATATTTTGATACTGGTAGCCTAGTTTCTATGTTTTCAAAGAGGCTGACATTTCAAACAGCTCTAGTTCTCTTTGCAAACTGAGGTGGTGTAAGAGTAACACCCATTTCTAATAGGAGTATAAGGCACTGCTGTCCATTATATAAACCCAGAAAGGCATAAGATGCCCGCAGATGAAAAAGAACAATGCTGCGGATGCTGGGTATTTTTGTTGCTATTGTCAGTGATACCATTTTCTTGTGCTCACTGATTCTCATGTAAATATCCTCGTGAGTGGATGAGAACTATCAAGTAAATGAAAGCAAAGACAGCCAGCTAGCTACAATCTTTTATTTTCTTGCCTGCAAGGTGTTGTCATGTTGAATAACCATGCTTTGAGCACTGGGTTTCAGGTACAAATGTAGCCTCAACTCAGATGATTAAAACTGAGTAGGGTTATGTTCAAAGCTGTAGGAARCCGCGCCTACGACATGGCGCCTCCCACACGCACCGCGTGGCGGTTTCCCATGTCTTGGTCTCCGCCTCCCCATGACGTCATGTAGAAAGCTACCTTTGCGCCCGCCATTACAATATGGCGGGGGTCGTACCCTGGCCAACACGTGTTCGACAAGTTCCCCACGCCTCCGTCTCCGCCTCTCCCGTAGCGTCATT
>BDUI01009935.1:21458-35858 GCA_002335545.1 Apodemus speciosus | reverse complement strand
GAAGGGAGAAACTATGTAATTATAATCTCAAAAAATAAAAAAGAACCATGCTATCAAGCAGAAATCTAAATGAAGGAGGCAGCGATTTGTGACACTTGAAAAGATTTTCCACTGTAGAGGAAGTTTCTATGAAATCATAAAATTATACATCTTTTGTCATGTATTTTCACTTGATTATCAATTTCTAGAACTCTATTTCAATTGAGTTTCTTGATAGTAAGCAATGAAAAACAATTTCGATGATTTTAATATGAAAGGGAATTTATAGAAAGATATTGAGGAGTTCACAAAATCTCTGAGGAAGCAGGAGAACCGAATAGGGAGGCTCCACAAGGCCAGAACCATCTGATCAAAATGCAGAGTGGGCATATTGACCCACCACTGGCATCCATCACCACAAGACACAGACATTGCCTCATCTTCCACGAGGTCGTGATGCTGGACTCTACAAGTACTGCCAACACCTACTGTAAACCAGCTGCAGCCAGTGATAATTGCCACTCTGAGCTACCATCTTAGTTCCTTGGTCACCAGTTTTCTTGATTCACAGTATTGGGTGAATACAACTGAGTGTCTAAACCTGGGTCATGAACTTGGCCTTGCTCATAGAAACTATGCATGGAAGTGATCATTTCATATCTCTGTATATTGAGATAGAATCTCACTCTATAGCCCAGATTAACCTTGGACTTATGATTCTCCTGCTACATGTTCCCATGTACTAGGGTGATAGGAATGTGTAACAGCTGGGTTTCTAGTCTTTACAATAAGAAGTAGACTTTGTAAAAACAAAAAACAAATCCTGAATTAAAAGTGGAGATTAAAAAGGGAAATCTAGAAGAGAGGAAAGGGAGAGAGGAGAAAGAGACCAGATAGATGATAGATAGATAGATAGATAGATAGATAGATAGATAGATAGACAGACAGATAAGATAGATAGATAGATAGATCATTTTAGAGAAGGGATTTCTTAGCACCCGAATTGCTTGTTCATCAATTCCAAATCTCAATCCATACTCCACTAGGCTGATAATGAGCCCTGAATCCCAGCCTAGCTAACAAGAATTCAGTTTCATTCCTGGGGCTGGGTTTTCTTCTAACACATGTGTAGTTCATATTTAATCTTCTTAGTAGCCTGGTTGGTTCTATTCTTTGAGAGCCACATCCTGGGAAGGAGTTAGAACCTATTGTTGCCACAAGTGAAAGTCTTGTTGCATGAAAACTTAACCCCATAGTCTTTGGTTAGTGTCTTCCTACAGTACCCAGCACCAGCAACCCCATCTTATCCTTTCTACACACTACCACACTCCAATAAACTCTATTCTCCGTAGTTCCCTTCTCCATCTCTTGATCTACAGTTTTTGTCTGTTTTCTCCACTTGGAACACTCTTCAGCACACAGTAGGCTTTTGATGACTATTTGTCAAATAGATGAATGAAATGGGCTGATATGACTCTTCACGAGCCTTTAAATAGACCCTTGCTCATGCCAAGAGCCGATGGAAGCACACTCCCCACCAGCTCCTGTTATATAACAGTCAGCCGACCCCCCCTCGCCTGTGCCATCTCACTGTGCAGCACCAAGAGGAACTGTACACCCTGGACGCACTGACAAGCAGCAGCCTCAGGCTCCCTACCCTGCCTTGCATGAAATATAAAATGGTGTGACTCATAMAGCTATGATCACACACTTGTTTCTCCCCAAACCGGCAAATGCCAACTTCTGAAGTTAATCCTGTCTTTCAGGGAGAGCGACTCAGAGATCTATTTCCAAATTACAGCTACATACAAGAAAAATGGTTGCATAATACTACGATCCTGCCACACTCGGCAGTTGACTCTTCACATGCTTCCCGGATGTGGGGGTCCAGGAGGAAAGTGCTACTGGCACTGTCTTCACCGAGCTGCCTCTTCTCAGAGACTTAAGTGTCCTCATGCTGGAGGTCCCAGAGAATCATGGGTGACACAGTCCATCAAGACTTTGCTATCACCATATACAGCTGCCCAAACTTTGCCAGGGCAGTGGGCGATGCTGCCTGGCAGAACACATGCCCAAGTTAGTACTGGAGGATTCCTCCCCCACTGCAGATTCTAATTTTAAAAGCAGTTGAAGAAAGAGGCAGGAAGGGAGGAGCTGAGGGAGCTGAGGAGACAGAAGGAACAGCCATGCTCACTTACCGGTAAATGATGCCCTTGCTCTGCAAGAAGAACAGACCGATGGCGATCTCTGCAGCGTAAAATCTGAAATTAGAAAAAGACTGTGATGGAGAAAGTCAAGGGCACCGTACACTTAGCTCAGAAGTCAATGGAATATTGAACGAGGCGCTAGGCATGTAAAGCCCACGACGGCTAGTCAGTGCTACGTCTCCTAAAATGCAGAGCATGTGGGCGGGTGAACAGGGTGGTTCAGAGTGACACATGAGGGTGGGTAAAGGGTCAGCAACTACATAGTGGGGAGGGGCTGTGGAGGTGGGTGGGCTGGTGGAGAAGGATTGTTTCAATATAGTACAAGACTTTAGTGGCGGCCTCTGGCAGCCATTGAAAGCTTAGCATGCACTTGGCATTGATTGAGGGGCTATCTGTTTTAATTCCACCTAGAGTCCGATGGCATAGTTCCTACTAGTACCTCCTTGTTGTTCAAATGGGGAAACTAAGACTTAGAGATGAAGTCTGTGAAGAGCCTGGAGAAGGCATACAGCAAATGAGTGGTCCAGCTGAGAGTAGAAACAGCTGGCGTCTAATGTGCAACTTCTTGGTGGAAGTTCACCAAGAAGGAAGAGGGGTTTGTTTTTCTTGTGGTGCTGGGGATAGCAGAACTCAGAGCAGTGTGTTTCTAGGCATTTCCCCAGTCCCTGGGGAAGTTATTTTATTTTTTGAGGCCTAACCTCACTCTGCAGGCAGCTCCGCTGGCCCATAATGCTGCAACTTGTCATGTAGCCCAGGCTAGCCTCAAACTTGAATCTCCCTGCCTCAGCATCTCAAAGGCTGGCCATTAAGCCTGGTTCAGTAAAGATCTTAAGGGCACAAAAACAAAACAAAGCAAAGCAAAACAAAACAAACAAAGAAAACCCTACTAGTTATACCACAAGGGTTGGTGGACTATTAGTAGTAACTGTGCTCAGTCCTAACAGTATGTGTCAGGAAATGATGAATCAAACCTGGGTCAACTTGATGTCAGAGAGAAAAAGAGAAGCAGTCCTATRATACCATCACGAGGCTTGATTGGGAAGCACAGGGCTAAACAGAACAGTGTTCCTGGCTTTCGTAGGTGGGGAGACAGGAAGCAGGCTGATCAGAACAGGAACCCASGGCCCTCCCAGAGCTGTAGGGTGGGTCCCTCCATGGGCTCTGGGGGCTCTCAAGCAATAAAACCTAAGCAAACACCCAGGAAGGAGAATTGACATTCATCCCCGTGGCTTTTTCTGTGGCCTGCTCACCCACAGGGTTCTAAGCAAAAAAGAAGCTCTCTGAGATTTTTATTTTATAAACGATCTCTTCCTGGTTTATGCATTGGAGGGGACAAAATGGAGAACCCACAGACCACAGCTGCAAGTCAGTTCGAACCTTCATCTCCCCAAGAACCAGAGGGAAGGGGTGTAAGACACAGGTGAACAAACACAGGTGGGCCTCACCCACACAGATCCCCCACTAGATCTAGAATCCCGGCGGTTCCCACCCTCCGGGGTCTCGTTCCCCTTGTTTGTAAAGCTCGGGTGAGACTCTCCCTCCCCATACCGCTCAAGATGAAATGAGATGGTGTTTGTTCAGTACTCGAGGGTCTGGCACAAAGAAAGCTCTCAATAAATATTAGCAAATGAACAAACAAAAGCCTGCAAAGACATTCCCCAAGGAAGTGAGAAGACCTTTCTCAGGACGGAGGGGCAAAAAAGAAAAAATTAGAGATTATGAAACAGCCATTGATTTAGAGCTGTGAGTTCTTAGCTGGCCTTCAGGAACATGAAAAAACATCTCAAAGCAAGCGGAATACAGTCCGTTGGCCAAATAATGTTCACGAAGAGGAAGCCCGGGATGTTGGGGGGGGGGAATCCCTTGTAGGCTAAAACTTAAAGGAACTGACAAGCATTTACCCCAAGGAAAGGGCACAGAGAGGGTCTGTCTTACACAGCATGGGGCTCCTTGAAACGGCCAACTTGTTGGATGTGGTACATGAGGTCGCCCCCATTCACATACTCCATCACAAAGTACAGGCGGTCCTGAGGAAAGAGAACAAACATCATAGCACCCCATACTTTCCCATGACCCAAATGGGGAGCAGGGAGTCGCTGGGATTTCTGAGGAGAACTACCAGAACGCCAGCATGTTCTTTCAGGCAGGGCCCAGCATCCCCTTAAGGGTAAACTCTGTTCCACTGTAAGCATGCAGGCTAGCACAGGTGGAATGAGATCATTTTTAATTAATAACTACAAATTGAAATTCATTTGTGCTGGAAAATATAATTAACACATGGATCTTACTACTTAATTGATATTATTGTCTAGTACAGGGTTTGCTGGAACAAAAAGTAACAAATATTGGGTATATAATTTTACAGTAATAGGTATTTGTGGGAGCCTGTCTTCATGTTGGCTCTCTAGTGATTCCACTTCCTGTCCTGTACTATCTTCCCTCAATGACTGGGCTAATTTGTGTAACCAATAGGATGCATGACTTTGGGATAAGGTCACAAAGACCTTACCGCTTCCATTCTGTACCTTCTTAGATTATGTCTTCGACAGCAACCATGGTGGGTAGACACTCAACCAGCACTACACGGAGGCCTACTGACAAGGACTCAAAGCTTCTATCCACAATCAACACCAATACCCTAGTCACATTACTGAATCACCTTCCTTGTCTAAGCCTTCAGAGGACTGCAGTCGCCACTGGCCACTTGACTGTCACTTCTTTTGAGACCAGAAATTAAACTTTTAAGGAGGTATGTTAGCCTAAATCCCTGACAGAAGCTGTAAAGTGATAAATGTTTACTGTTGCTTTTAGCCACAGAGTTTTGAGGTGACAGACAACTAACCTGGTGGCTAGTAAAATCCATCAATTAGCAGAGTGTCAAAAGCAACAGTCTTAGAAGACGACACTGGACTTTGTTCTTGGAACATCCTCCCCAAATATTCATGCCTTGAAGGTTTGAGCCCTGACCGTGGTAGTTACCTTTCTTGACACTGTGACTGAAAACCTGAGATTGCAACTGAAGGGGAGGACAAGTCTATTGTGGCCAGAGCTCTTTGGATCCAATCACTTCCCACAGGTCCATCAATTGGCAGTCAAGGCCCCAGTATATAACCCTATGAAGACACATCGTATTCAAACCAAAACCGTGCAGCAGAGTCCAGAGGTGGGACTTGAGGAAGTGGATGAATCATGAGGATTGTGGACTCATTAACGGGCTAATTCTTATGGGTTCATAACTTAGGAAGGTACTGGGAGGCAGTGGGAACTTTGGAGATGGTAGCTACTAGAGGATGTTGGTCACTGGTAGGTGATCTTAAAGGGAATATTCTGTTGCTAGCTGCTTCCTAGCTTCCCTCTCCTCCTCCTCTGCCCTGTCACGGTATTCCAGCATCGTGTTCTGCTTCATCGATGGGGGCAATAGTGGGTAGGCCCACCATAGCTGAGACCTGTGAAGCTATGAGCCAACTGACCTTCCTTCTCTTTCAATTGTTTCCCCCAGACATTTTGTTACAGCAAATGTCAGCATGTGCACAGGCACATTTCAGGAATTTTCATTGCAAATCCAGAAGATTGGCCCAAATCCCTCAAGACTGAAAATTAAAAGCAAGGGGAGAGAAATCGTAACCTCCCTATCAGGAGAAATGATGTTCTAAAGAGTCACCTATACCTTTTCCTTCAGCTATCAGACTGTGAAGACAATGGATCCCAAAGAATTAAAATTTCCCCAGAATTCCCATACTAAGGGAAGAAAAGAGACAGAAGAACTGGTGTCAGCCTATCCAGAGAGGGTGTGTGCCTCCCAAGAAGAGATTACTCAGAGTCAGGCCACCCTGCAGGACAGACCAGAGCTAAGACCATGTGAAGTGCAGGGCCACGCCTTGGCCAGGACAGCTTCCTTATTCATATCTCTCTCCCTCTATCTAAAGCTAAGCCATGCTCATAACCCCCAGGATAGACTCCTTCTTTCCAAAGCAGCCATATTGAGTAATCTAATCTTCCTTCTCTGTCTGCTTTGTATACCCTTGACGATCATGTTTTTATACATAACAACAAGAACCTAAAACAAGGACATATGCAGAAGTGAGGCAACTGGGACCTGGAAAAAAAATCTGTATTTCAACCTAGGGGACTTTACACGTGTCTCTCAAGGCACGCTGTGAGCTCTTTCAGGCCAGGGGCTGGGTAAGCCTGTTCCCAGCCCTTGAGCGACATGTAAGAGGTGCCCAGAGAGAGAAAGAGCACACGGGTAGATGCTAAAGAGATTTTTATTTAGGAGTGCAGCTCTGGCTCTTCATAGCTGGGMACATTTGAAGTGTTGATATCTGGGTTTCCTCGTGTGAACAGCGGAGGGAATCAGATCCACGGTGCTATCTATAAGGCAGAAGCATCATGGTCCTGGAGAAATGCCCACCTGAGATTTGACGTCTTTCCTTCTGTCAAAGGGTTTTGATAAACACCCCCTCCCCTCGGTTCTGCCTGGGTTAAGTCTTTCCTTTAGTTTGCTTTCTTTTGGCTTACCAAGGCAGGACTTGCACTATTTGCAGGAAACTAAAATCCCCCTCATGTTCTCAGCCTAAAAAAAATGTTTCCTCTAAATTAACCCACCCAATCTAAGTCAGGTCTGCTTGTTATGTTCCTCTGTGAAACTGAGGATGACCCTCTGATGACATCATAGTTTGTAATTACATATTCAACCCGATGGCAGTCTATCTCATCTGTTTATCCATTTATTCTTTAAATAAAGAACTATTTACAGAGCCTTACTAGGTACCATGTTACAGGTGCAGAAGAGAAAAGCAGTGAATAAAGCCAACAAAAATTCCCAGCATCTATGCTTCAACTCAGCAGAGACATAGTGCTAAGATAATACTAGAGGTTACAAAGTGTCAAAAGGTAGYGAGTGCTATGTAAAAGATCCGGGTTAAAGAGACTGGGATGCCAGCGAATGAGACTGTCAACTGTAGTAAAGTGCTCAGAATAAACGTCACTGAGAAGACCCTTGAGCAAACCCACCCAGAGCAGGCATGTATCTGGTGGAGGAAACAGCCTAGCAAAGGCCGTGGGCAGAGAGTTCACCTACTATTCCTTAGGATCCACCAGGAAACAGTGAGAGAGTCACTGAAGAGAGGAGAATGGAGACAGGGCGAGAGAAGAGATCAGAGATGGACTGACTCAGATCATATAAGGGAAATACAAAGATTTAGGGGCTTCATCTTGTGAGCAAACGGTCTAGAGACAGATCGTGCTGAATGTCTGCCATCTCTGGCCAAAACAACCCATCGATGTAAATTAATGAGCGAATGGAAGAACAACACAGGAATCCATGGGCACCTGAAGCACCATCGTGAGTTCAAAGGTTGGAAAAGATATGCTGTCCCAGAAGTTTCTCTGGAGATAGGCCTCACGATCACTCTATGTCCCCGGGCCTGTGTCCTCAGTGTTTGGTGAGGACAGTATAGCCAACCATCTCCAACAGAGTGGCTCCTGTCAGACACACAGAGCTGAGTGCTGTGACTACGTCCTGTCTTGATCAGGGGCATCATCTGGTTTCTCCAGTCAGGCCAGCACTGTATCTCATGTAAACTGGTGGGTCATAGCCATTTTTTTAAAGAGAAAAACTAAGCAAGAATTAGAATGGAATGGTACTTAAGAATGGAACAGAAAGGGTCAGAGTCCCATGTCCAGAGCACTGAGTATGTTTTTGTAAACTATGGGTTGGGTTGTTTAAGGTGTTGGTAATGCTGAGGTGTGATGTAAAAGTCAGCTTTACACAAAAAGTTGCAAAGCCTTCTGGGAGGGCTAGAAAGGCAACTGCAGGGCAGAGATCCCAGAGCCATAATGACCATGGCGGTGGAATGCCACTCTGCCACTTACTAGCTGTGCAACTGCCATGCAATTATTTAACCTCTCTGATCTGGTTTTCTCTTCACTTATACGGTGGCTACTCCTCACCTTTCCACAGGATACTAAACAGGATGGCATGGACACATTACCTAAGAGAATTCTGGCCATAGAACAAATGCTTAATCCAGCATTTAAAGAAAAAAAAAAAAGCACATTCCTTTCAGTGCATAGGCGTTTATATTACTTTAAATAAAAGGTACCGTGTGTTGTCAAGTGTGCATTTTAATAGTTATAACACAGACAATAATGACACAAAACCACCATCACCAAATACTTGATGTCTACCTGAGTTAAGTGCTGTGTGTGTTATTTTTATCTCTTTTATATCTCTAAACAACCCAGCATGACAAGTATTAGATCATTCTCCATCTTAATATGTGAAAGCAGATGCAGGGAAACTCGACTGGAGAAGCATCACTCAGCTGGTAAGTGGCAGAGCCAGGATTTGAACCAAGATGGATTAGTTCTAGGGTCAACACTCTCAGCCTCTCACTATGCCACCCCCAGTGAGAACAAGCAGCAGGGAAGGTTCTGGGAGGGATATCTGGATGYATCCTTCCTCCAAAGCCTCTAGCCCAGCAGTGGGAGGTTCACAGTGCTCTATCCCTGCATCCAGCTGGAGCTGCAGGTTTATAGCAAGTAGCGCAAGTCAACCAATTATGTATTTTTTGAAAAAAATTTTTTTTCTTTCTCAGATCAATACTACTTCCTCTTTCTAACAACCTAATGAGAGGCAGAGAGGGAAACGGGTAGGTAGAATATGCCGTTAGCACAAAGGTCACACCAAAGCTGGTGGCATAAAGCAGACAGTACACCAGAGCCCAATGACACTCAGCCCCTGGTTCGTGGTGGTGGGGGGTGATAGAAAACAAGCCTAAAATAGCATCTGTCTTTGCTGCACACTGAAGAGAACCAAAACACTTGCTTTTAAAAATTATTTTTAAAACAGCAGATGGCATTGGCCACAGAGGGAGAAATGAGAGAGAGATTTTACTTGCTTCATCTCTGGCTGGATTAGCTTAACTTGCCCCCTCTCCCCAGACCCAGTAAGTCGGAATCCCAGTACCACGATGGCCCCATCAGCGGATGCTTCATGGTCTCTTTCCACTGCTCACTGTGCGTGGGAGAACCCTGACACCAGCCATGTTCGAACTGTACCTGGCTAGCTTGCTTTGGCTGGCCAGTGTCTTGGTTATTAGAWGCTATGGCTGGCATCTTGCTATCCTTTAGCCTCTGGACTCTTAATGATGCCAACCCGGTGTCAGATGCCTCTCCACTGCCAGCCATGCTGCTGGGAGGACTCCACAGTGCCAGCGTGAGGGACGGCCAGACAGACACCTTTCCAAATGGCAGTGTTTCTCAAAGCAGAGTAGCCGATAGTTCTAGGTGATCATAGGTGTATAGGTCTACGCCTTTTATAATTTGTATTTGTGGAGTTTGAAAATATAGTTAAATATAGGAAGCTTCTTACATCACGGATGTTACTGCTGAAGAGGAAGAACAAGGCACATGGAGTCACGTGACAGGAAGCCACGGGTGAGACCAGATCGTCATGTCTGACGATGACGAAGGAGCGAAAGGGGTTTCAGCTATCCCTTTGGATAAATCCAAGTTCGTCACCAAGCTTTGCTCCTCTCTTAAAATACACTTATTTAAAATTAGTCTTAGGCTGGGGTGGTACCCAAGGGGGTTTCCTTCCCCTGAGGAGAAGGGGAGGGAGAATGGGCCAGGGATTTGTAAGGACAGGACGGGGAGGAGGGGGAGGGTGCTTTAAGTTGAAAGTCACTTTAAAAACTGAAATGTAATTACTTAAATATGTTAAAACTTCACAAATGGAAAGTCGTTGTCCTTGTAAAAACTATAAACTCAGTTTGGACTCTGCTATTTCCATCCTATATCAAATTTGACTTTGGTGCATCAATATTTTAAAGAATTTATTTTATATATATAAATAAAACACCATTTGTCCATATCACAAAGTTCATATCCTGCCGTAGTCAGGAATGACAGTTTGTAAAGTCCAACTCAAAGCAAGCCTTGAGTAAAGGCAAGCTTAAAAGCTTTCTCTGAACATGTATGTATGTGTGTGTGTGTGTGTGTGTGTGTGTGAGAGAGAGAGAGAGAGAGAGAGAGACAGAGAGAGAGAGAGAGAGAGAGTGAGTCATGGTATTAGTCATTACAGAGGCCAAAATAAAGGGTAAGATACAAAACTTTTCCCTAGGGCATCTAAAATTTTGGTTCAAATATACATATAACTAATTCAAACCATGCTCAAAATAAATGCAATAGGAGAATTGGCATTAAGAGAGCCAAGAGCAAACCCTGGGACCTCAGCTTCCCCACAAACCCCAGCTCTTACCCAGCGAGCCCCCTCCACAGCCCTGGAATTTGACTTTGTTCCCCATTCTCCTTACAAAGCCATTGCCTCAGAAGTCCCTTGTTCTCATACTCGTGGTTCTCGATAAGGTTTTACCTATGGACTCCCCCATATAAGAACCATGGAAGTATTTATTGAGGATAAGCTTCAAGTTGAGCGTGCCTCTCCCCCTCTAGTCACGGCTCAGAGGCTCTCTCTGGACTGATGCATGTGGATTTGTATTTCTATCCTTCCCCTCTCTCCTGAGCTGCAGCCGGCTCTAGCCAGCTCCAGCTAACTCCAGGACGTTCCTAAGTGGGCGTTCCTCTGTCATCTCCAATTAAAAGCACAGAAAGGCAAACTCACCATCTCTCTCTTCAAACTAGCCAGTCTGCTCAGCCTTAAAATGCCTCTTCAAAAGTGATGCTGCTATGGCCTGCGAGCTGAAAGTGGCATGTGTACATTTGCAATTCTTTTCTTCTTCTTTTTCTCCCGAATTCCCTCAGTACATTCAAAAAGCTAAAATTCTCATGGATACATGTCCTGTATAATAGTTGTGCGGAATTTTCCAAATTTGGAATGCGAGTACAGGAGGTGATCATTTAAAATGAGAAGTGCACTCACTGCACATGCACAATTCATCTGAGCCGTGCATGTGCAGCCAGGGAACAAAAAAGAGGCAATCCTCCCCCAACATAGCTGAAGTGGAGCTGTGGCATGATGCCTGCGTCGTGGTGGTGGGGATAGCTGCCATTTTCTCTGAGATTATGGTATGCGTGTGTGGTGTATGTAGGCATGTGTGTACAGGCCCATGGGCCCATCATGTGTGCAGAGTCTAGAGGATGACATTGGATGGCCTGCTTTATCAGTCTGCCTCATTTCTTTCCCTTAGGGTCTCTCACTGCACTGAGGCTGGCAGCTGTCCAGCTCCAGTGATCCTCTCATTTCCTCCCTCACAGCACGAGGGGTTACAGGCGCATGAGAGGGGTTCCCTGGGCACTGCCATCCACTGGACCATCCCCCTGGGTCCCTTGCCACTTTTAATGAGACCTTGGTTGGGGTTTGGGGGTGGGAGACACACCAACCATGTGGGCAGCTCTCAGACCGTGTTCTAAGATGAGTTGCGATATGTTGTCTCCGTAGCAATTTTTAATGATTTTTCAAGGCTTGTCTGTGAATTCGGTGTATCTGTAAGTTGCTCCCTTTATCACACACAGCCATCTGCTTCTCTCCAGAGAAGCCGTGAAGTACTGTGATTAAGAGCTCTGGCTTTGGCGTCAGCCAGTCCTGGTTCACACCCTAGTTACACGGGATACTTGCTCTGAGACCTCAGGTTGGTTGTTCACACCCTCCGTCTTCCTAAACGGAGTAGAGTCACAGCAGCTTCTCCTCCATATGGGGTGCTTCCACATCAGACATGCATGCCGTGTCTGTGCGGATTCACAGAGCCTCATTGGGGTGAATGTGTGGTCAAGGAGATGTGTCCACACTTAACTCTCCTTTCTCTCATTTCATAGCAGGACAATCCCAATCCAAAGCAAGAACCTCCTGCTTTTTTGTTCTGGCTTCCGGTTGCCCTTTGGTGCAGGCACAAAGGTTCCTAGGGGCTAGAAGCACCTTTCTTCTGTGGACTTCACAGATCTTTACTTATCAAATGAATATACTAATGCTATCATCAGGAGAATAGAGAGAACCCAACTATCTTTATCCCTACCCGCCCTAGCACTTACATTCAGTTGGCATTTGTGGTTCCTTCCCTACCCAAGATCCTCTAATCACCAGTGCCCAGCAGCCCTGATACCTGCCAAGTTCCCAGGAGCCCCTTGGGTACTACTTCTCTTTTCTATGAGGCACTTCAGACTGCATCTGTGTCTGAATCTCCATGGATTCTACTGACATCCCCCAGTTAACAGAAGCACCAATTACTCCTTCCCAGTAGAGACAACACTTTTTATAAGGTTCCCACTGAGTTAGTGTTACCTAATGAACACTTGGTTGGACCATGAAGGAACACTGACATAACTGAACCAATCAAATTCCCTCTCCTGTGATTATGAATTAGAACTCAGGACATTTGCTGGCTATGGATTAGAGAAGCCACACTTGCCAAAAGCAGTAACAAACAGAGGAACAATGAGAAAGAAGACAAATCTGCCTTAAACTTACAAATTCTAGTTTCTTCCAAGGTCAAGGACACACGTGCCTTTGTTTCTCTCCCATAAAGACTTCCTTAGTGTTAGTTGCTTGTTTTTTGTTTATGCATGAGATAGTTTCATGTGGGAGAAAATATTCTAATTCTTACAACCCAGTCATCTCTGACCAAGACCCCTCCCAGAATTTTCTTCAGCACTGCCCTAAGGTCCAAGCACCTCCTCAGACATTACTACAAAAACCAGATATGGCCTGAGTCACCATGGCCCCTTAGATGCTCTGGAGCCTCAATGGGCATGATGCCAATAGGTGGAAATCATCCCTGTCCCCAACTCTGCACTCCTTTATATTCTGGGTTGATGTTTCTCCCAGCCTGCCTTGCAGCTGAGTTATTGCTGGGCCATGGCAGCAAATTTGGGGAGGAAGTAACTTCTGTCCTTCAATGACTCATGAAATCTAATTCTATTTAAAAAAAAAAAAAGAGGTGCATATGTTCAATTGAAAAGAAAACAGTTAAAATAGATGTTTTGCTGAAGAAACTTAACTGCCTGTGCCCACTGGCAGTTGGGAAATTACATGAATGTGCCTGGCTGACAATTGTCCCTGAGAAAAACGGCAAAAAATGGGAGGAAATGAAATTATTTTGTGCCTGTGCAGCAAGGGGCCCAGCCCAGCTCCAATCATGGAACCAACTTCCACTTGGTATTTCTTAGATTCGGTCTACTATCTCTTTTAATCCCCATGTAATGGGCTCCTTTTATGAGATGATAAAACCCATATTCACAGCTGTTAGTGACTTTCTAGGAGTCCTATGGCCAGTAATCACAGGTCCATATCCATCTCCCTGGGGAATGCACGTTTTGCCCTGTGTGTTTCTGGGACAACCCACTAGAAGTCCATTTGCCTGAAACAGGCTCATCTAATGAACAACTCTAAAACTTAACTCTCTTACAAAAGCTTTAGCATCTATTTTGCCATCTTGTGGGCAATTTTAAAAGAATCTAAGAGGCTGAGCAGATGGCTCATATGTTGTTACCCTGAGGGCCCTTGTATTTGCTGTGTAAGGACCCAAGTTCAAATCCCCAACATCTTGAGGCGTTTGGGCGCATGCACCTGTAATCTCAATTCTGTGACAGGCAGAAGAGTGTGCTGGTCTTTGTCCGAAGGTAACAAGGGACAGAGAATGTCACATAATGTCTTCCTCTGGACTGAGTGCATGCCTGCATACACATGTGTATAACACACACACACACACACACACACACACACACACACACCAAATTCTAATTGCCTCGTTAGAGACACTTCTGAAATATTGGAAACTGAAGGAGAAGACAGTTATTTACGAATCTTTCCCTGAGACTAATCAATATCTTGATTTGGCATTGCTAGTCTTTTCCGTGTGCATGTTTAGGCTGAACACATTTAGAATACAAAATTTAATATTCTATATTTCCACTACCATGGAAAATGGCACGCATAGTTTTGAAAGCTTTGAAAATACAGTGTAAGGATATTTCTGACAGAGTTTTGCTTTTCTAAACAACTTTTAAAATAATGAGCTTTAGGACCAGACGGTGGCGGAACACACCTTTAATCCCAGCACTCTGGAGACAGAGACAGGTGGATGTCTATGAGTTTAAGGCCAGCCTGGTCTACAGAGATCTAGTTCTAGGACAATCAGAGCTACACAAAGAAACCCTGTTTCAAAAAAAAAAAAAAAAAAAAAAAAAAAAACAGAACCATGTCAAACCAAAACAAAAGCTTTGTGCCATTTCAAGAATGGCAGGGTATTATTGGATG
>BDUI01009934.1:34531-47467 GCA_002335545.1 Apodemus speciosus | reverse complement strand
ATGCTTGTGTATCATTCAAGTGTCTGATCTGGTGCCTGCAGGAGCCAGAATATGAGGTCAGATTCCCTGGAACTGGATGGAGTTACAGATTGTTGGGAGCCACCATGTGGGTTCTAGGGTCAAACCCAGGCCCTCTGCAAGAGCAGCAAATGCCCTTAGCCACAGACCATCTCTCCAGCCCCATACTAACCCCAGCCCCATATTCAAAATTTTAACAGACATGAAGCAGATATAGTGGTGACTGTCTGCCGTTTCAGCATTCCAGAGGCAAGACTAGCTCAAGACTAGCCTGGACTATATTTACAAAACAAAGAAAACTTAAAGAAAGGCACTGGCTACCAGGTGTCAAGAATTTCTTCAGCCTTTGGAGTTTGAATCTTTCACATTTCTGCCCCATTCTAAAAACAAAGCGCAAGAGAGCAAATAAAACCACACTCGTTAGGTCTGGAGGAATGACTCCGTGGTTAGGAGCATTACTGCTCTTGCCGAGAACCTGGATTCTTTCTGCACACAGCTTAGGTAGCTACTGCCTGTAACTCTAGCAACTGTGGGCACCTGCATTCACAAGAACCACCTATGGCAATAGCATAAGTTAAAGGCAGAGACAATCTGSCCCTGATTTTACAAACATTCCAGTAATATCCTCCTAAACTAGCAAACACAAAGTCCCACTACAGAACAGAACTCAAGATGGCACACCCTARGCTAGAAAGCCTACCGCCGATGAAAGGCATGCGAGTCCATCATCTGAGGATGAAAGAAACGGGGAACGCTAAAAGAATGTCCTGAAAGAGCTTGAAACAAGAAATGGCAGTTTGGGAAGCGATCCCTTCCAGAGAAAAGAGACGACGTGAAGGGCTGCATTTATTTTGTGAGGAGACATACGCAGGGAACGTACACAGAAGAGTCTTCCAGTCCCTAAAGAGAAGCAAAGCCAGAATCAAACCTCTAGCCAACCAAACAGATGCATTCTACTCTAGGGACACGAGAGGGCACTCTTGAACTCAGAAATCTGATTAACGTCGTTGGCAATTACTAAAACCGGAAAACAAAACATTCAAAATGCACAGAAAATAGCAAGCATCCCATTACATGAAGAAAATTACATGATTAAAATCAATTATCTTCTTTTTAAAAGAAAATGAGCCATAAAATAGGAAAACTTGAGAATACTCCAATCTAAATTAAATAACCTTAAATATCACAAAAAAGGCTTTAGCCTGAAATATAACTCAGAAATTGACATTAAAAAAAAACCTAATAAAACAGATGTGTCTGAAATCACAAGATATTGGAAAAAATAAATCCGTTCAGAAAAAAAAAGAGAAACAAAATTAAATTTGTTATACGTTCTAAGGGAAATTTTAATTTAAATGTAACCAACGATATTGAGGAAATAAATAAAAGTAAAATCAAGAAAGCAGTAAGCAGGTCCTTGGAGAACGTGGTAGATACAGCTGCCAAAGAAGAAATACTTTCAAAGTGTTAACATCAGAAAAGTTTTTGGAAATAAAATTTGTGTCTGCATATTGAAAAGGTCTTACATGAACTAACCCGGAATGGTTAATTCTGAGGAGTATCGTAGAAAATCAATTAAACTCAAAAGAGGCTGAATAGGTGAGTCAGCTGTTAAAAAATGAGTTCCCAGCACCCGAAACAGTGCATATGTGATATACAGTCACGCAATCACATAAATAAAAAATAAAATCTTTTTAATTTTTTTTAACTAAATGAAAAAAATCCTCCCGATTTCAAGGCGAATATGACATAAAAGATACAAGTATACCTAAGTGTTGGAACAAAAATATTACTAAGTACTCTAATTTTTAAAATTAAATTCTTCTGTTGTGGTTGTTGAATCCCACCCCACGCCCCACGCCGCCAATTTTTTTCTGGAGCTACATAAAATGTGCCAACTATCTCAGTATTTGAAACTGCAATTTAGGGTCTTAATATGCAAAAGTAGCCAAAGTTCCGCGGACTCGCAGCAGCAAAAGGGCCAGGGAGCGCCCGCGGGTCTCGAACCAAACACTCGCGGGTTAGGCAAGTGATTGGTTGTGGAGTTCTGAATTGAACAGATGCACGCTCGAAGTAACCGCTGAGCTAAAGCCGGCCCGACCGCCGCTTCCTGGATATATTTACATGACTGTGAGAGAAACCTATGTCGTCATTCAGATATTTTGAAAGTTCTGTAATGACAGACCAATCGGATTCTGTTCCGGCCACTGAGTCCTTCTCGWACACCCACAGCGCCTGCGCGGACTCCAGCGCCTCCCGGGTGCAGAGCGCTTCCCTCCTCCAGTCCGGGTGGAACCTCCGTTCTTCACCCGCACCACGAAACCACGCCAACTCCGCGCCCACCCAGCCCCCACCCTCGTCACTGTGTTACCTTAAGCTTTTCAGTCACTGCCTCATCCACCCAAGTGGAAACTTTGCAAAATATAAACTGTTACTCCAGATATACCTTGGAAATTCGCTGCTTAAAGAGGCTCTCCCAGATGTATATTCAGATGTATCCTGTCACTATATAATTTCAACTCTCATGCCTTTTACCTACTGAAATCAACTAATTTGCTCAAAATCCCTCTTTCCAGTTAGCCACCATATTTCAGTGTAAATTCACTCAGACACTGTAGGACTTTAAATGTGTTGCTATATAGTGAGTATTCTTTTCATTTGAGTTATTGGAAGGTGAAAGGCAGAGACTGGCTACGGAAGACTCTGTCTCAAACAAAAACAAAACTTAAGTCTTGGAGAGCTTCCCTATGGTGTGTAGGTAACTTATCTCCATTGTAGAGGCTGCCCTAAATGCACTGGCTTTTAACATACACTAGCGATGTATACAGAAGAATGCTATTTGTGTATAACTTGTTTTGGAAGCAAAGTCCCACTCTTTAACCCATGTTCTCTCTTAAAATTGCTATCCTCCTGCCTCAACCTCCAAGTAGGGTCCCACTACACCTGTTTGGAAGGTGTGGGCTGGGGATCAAACCCAGGCCTCATGAAGGCTATTCATACAAGAATCATTTTTGTCCATAGACAGCGCCTCATATAACCCAGGCCTGGAACTTGCTATATAGCTGAGGGTTACCTTGAGTTTCTGACGCTCAACACAGCCAGTTGTAGGAATTGCCAAAGGATTGAACCTAGAGCTCTGTACACACTAGGCAAAGCGCTTTACCAACTGAGCTGTATTATGGGCCCACATGAGTTTTGAAAGACAGATCTCTACAGCCAATATGATGGCAAACGTCTATTATCCCAGCACTTAGGGGAAGTGGAGGCAAAAGGAACAGGATTCAAGGCCATCTTTGGATACATAAGTGAGTTCAGGGCCACCCCAGACCAGATGAGTTCCTTTCTGAGACGCTACAGAGCCACCTTTCATTCCATTTTCACTTTGTTTGAGACAGGCTGGCTATGTAGACCAGACTGGCCTCACATTCAGAGATGGGTTACCTCTGCCTCCCGAGTCATGGGTTTAAATACATGCATGCATCACCACACCTGGCTCCTGGATATTTCAGGTTAACAATTATCAGAGGGAAATTCCCTACCAGTGGATGTTAACACTTTGTTCCAGAAGATGCTAATAACTTAACCAGACTTGGTCATGCATGCCTGTAGTCCCAAAGTACATGGGAGACAGACAGGGGATAAGATTTTTGTCTCAAACAAAACGAAGTTTATCTTCTAGACACTCAATGAATAAGTAACAGGTGCATTCACCTCAAGTACAAATTTTYCCAAGGATTATAAACTTCTCTTCCAGAGATTCCCAAGTTATATGAGATTGTTCTGTGTTCTAAATCCCCCACCCCACCCCACCCTGTCTTCACCTTCCACGCCCCCACAGAACCTAGCCAGGTCATTCCATTTACCACTCCCCAGAGTTTACTGAACCTGAAACACAGGATTATAATGGAAATGGCAGAAGTGATCTCACCATACTAGAGGAAACACTAGCCACTGCTGAGTTGAAGGCGTGAATATTGTTAGAATCTCCTCTCACTGAAACCTTGTCCTATCTGCCTTGAAAATATAAAATGGTTCACTCCAAAAGGGTAATCTTTCTAGGACTTGTAGTGTAAGTAATCCTGCCAGTGAAAGYATACAGGAATTGCAACTGGCCTGCAGCTGTGGTTTCTTTAAGGTCTTAGTATACACAGCAGACTGGCTGTGATCTTACAGCATAAGCTGCTTCTGCTTTCCAGGTGCTGCGGTTACAGCTGTGTACCACCATGTTCAACACTGTATTTAAATTCCCAAGCCAGGAGTTGAGCCAACATAGGGAAGATTTATGCAGCACTCCCAGTGGCCAAATCCCATGAGAATTCATTAAGCAAAAGGCAGACTTATCAGTAAGTGGTGGAGTACAGCGCTTTGTGGGATCCAGTGTTTCAGAAGCTACTACACACAGGTGAGGAACTATATGGATCAAAGAAAAGTCACTGTGGCAGTCTTGTCAAACAGATCCCTTTATTTAGAGTATAGAGCCAGCAAAGGGAGCTTTATCTGTTTACAAGACTTGTATAACTGTCCCCTCTGCCCTCATTCCCATCTCGCCCTTGAATTCCTTAGACAAGGCACAGTATGWGATCTAGTTCTCAAATGTTTGGAAGGGATTTATTTTTAACTAGTTTCTGTCTTGTAGTTCACAAGTTATACCACAGTGGATAAGAATTTCTTAAGCATTTTCAATGGGAGAGCCATTTACCTCCTCCCAGAGGACAGATATCTGTAGTTGTCACAAACTGRATGGGAATGCTACTGATATCTACTGGGTGAAGGCCAGGGACACTGCTCAACATACTAATAGAGCATAAACCAACCTCTTAAAAAAGACATGGCCAAGCATGGAGGCAGATGCCTTTAATCTCAGCACTGGAGAGACTGAGGCAGGCAGATGAGTTCAAGGCCAGTCAAATGGGACCCTGTCTTAAAAATATAAAAAACCCCAATCCAAAACTTATCTAGCTCATCATTAACAGTGCCAAGACTGAATAACCCAGTGCCTGCCCAAATGCAGAGAGTTAAGTTTAACCCTGAGCTCTTCTAGTAAGATCAGAGGGTGCTAAAATTACAGGAGACTAAAATGTTTTGTTCGAACTTCCAAGGGCACAGATCCTATTAGCAGAGGGGGAAACACAAACTAAAGAAACTTATATGTAAAGGGGATGGGAGAGAAAATGAAAGAGAAATTCTATAGAAATTCTTGGTGTAGGATTGTGTGGGACGGGGAATGCTATGGACATGTTCCCGGCAAATGTGAAACCGGCCTCGTCACTGTCATTTATTGTACATGTTGAACAGTGTCTGAGAACCAGGGTCTCCCAGAGTGAGTTTCTTTGTATGGTTTTAGGGTTGTTTTGTTGCTTTCTTTTTTGCATCAAACAGGTTCTTCCAAGAACCTGTTCCCGAGGAAGACAAAACCAGAGATCCTCAGGGAAGTGAAAYGGAAGAAACAAGGTTAAAAACTCACCAGACACAAACCACACCAAACACTCATCCCATTTAATATCCTGTTACATGCACCGAGGAAACCAAGAACATTAGGTCTCAGGGCATCAATGCTCTGAGATTCTAGCTCAGGTCCCCTCTTTGTGACATTTCATGCACACATACCCACACACACATTGACCCAGGCAGAAATCACATGCATGCACAAGTGGGTAGAGAACCGCTGGGTGGGGTAAGAGAAAGAACTGAGCCAAGGATAAGCCAGCACCTGCACACTGGAGACTCAGAAAACCCTTCTGTTGCGAGCTGAACAAGAGTAAAAATTAAAACAATAGCAGGGCACCGGAAAAGGGAGAATGTTCAGACAAAAGGGGGTAGATGAAGAGGGAAAGATGCAGGGGAATGTGGGGAAAGCAGTCTCAAAGAGGGAGGTCTTTCTTTATTGGGAACACAGATGGGCAGAGGTTCTGTGACTCCAGTAATTACTGAGGCTGAAGGACTACGCCACAGCATCTCCTCTACTACATCCTGTGCCCTCTCCCAACATAGAGGGAAACCACAAACACCCACCCTCTAGCCCTGCCCATTAACACTCTTAAGGACCTTCTCCAGTACCCAAAAAAGAAATGACACCCCACCCCACCCCACCTCAACACACACTCAAAGTTAGGTCCAGTATAGGCCAAAGTCAGGCCAAAGAGACCGCTTCAGTAACTCTTCTTGGTGGAACCAAAGCCAGAGAAACCCATCACAGCTGCCATTTCATCATCCTCCTCAAAAGTCAAGTCCTCCTCGGCCCTCCTTTTCTTCTCCTTCTGTTTCTCTTTCTTGTATGCTTTAGCCTTTTCCTCCTGAAGGGTAAGGAAGGAAAAAGTCACTCAGGATCAGTTGGCTCCAGAGCTGATACTGCTGAAAGAGAAACATAAGCTTCAGGATTCTCTGCCATCTTTAAGCATGACTAAACTCCACAGTAAAGACTGAGAAGTCAGTGGGAAAGCACTTGCTCAGCATGCCTGAAGGCCTGAGACGGATTCCAGGATAGCAGTGGGGGAGACTGTAAGAGAAGAGCTTAAGGGATAAAGAGAGATTTACTAAGTCTCTGGAGTTCCTAATCATACACCTCGTTCATCTCTAGTTCTAACCAGACAACGTCCTGGGACATGATGCATGTGCTAAGGTCTGTTCTCAGTTCTGTGTAAATACTATCCTAAGATCTTCAGTACAGGGAACGAGGTTCACTAAAGTTATTTAACTTGCCCAAAATTCACGCAAATAAATGGAAGAAAATAACTCTGACCCTGTAACTTGGATACTTAGGCCAACTAGGAAATAGTTGTATTTAGTTAATTCCTCTTATAGTCTAGAAGAGGAGTAAAAAGTATAGGGGAAGCTATGTGTGCAAGCACAGGAATAGGATGGCAATGGGAAGCTTTGAACTTTCTTCATTTTGACATGAACCTATAATTAGTCTAAAACAAACCTGTCTAAAAAAAAAAAACAAAAAACAAAATGAAAGAATTGCTCCCCAAGGGATCTAATCTAAAAAGCCAAAGAGAAATGGATAGGCTTTGAGCCGTTTCTCATGGGTCTTGAACAAAGATGCCCTAGTACAAAGAAACCCAGGAACAAGACTGGAGACAGGACAGTGAGCCGTGCAAGAGGGCCACCCTCATCACAAGGGGAAACTCAAGGCTGGGGAGAAGGGTTAGGAGAGCCTCACCTCTTCTCTGAGCTCCTTCATCCTTTCCTCAAAATCATAATCTTTCTGCTTCTCTTCCATCTTCTTCTTGTTAACCTCAAAACGTTTCTTTACCTGATCCAGAGTGGAACGTTCCACACGCATAGACATACCCAGGTTTCGCTGATCTGGGTAAGGTTAACAGTGTAGACAACAAGTCATTATAACATCCTCAGCCCTTCAAAAAGTCTGGTTCTGGCTTTTTCAGGTTTGTTTACTTGTTTTTTACCTTTTCATGATAAAGTACACAACAAAAATAACTATGGCTAAAAGAAGCTCTTGGCCTCACCTGCTCTCAGAAGTGGCAGCCCCAGATAATCAACAGTCACTTTTAACTGCATTTTCAAGGCAGATTATCATCAAGGCCAGCCAACCTGTTCCGCTGGCCTCTGTGCTCATGCACAGGCAGTCACACATCCAGGAATACTCATAAGCACACAAACTAAAGGCCCGAGAAAACCACTCTACCACCTGCCCTCCGCCACACTCTTAAAACCCARTCCCAGCTCCAGTCACCAACTACCTCCAACCACGCCTTACGTTTCTTTCCGTTAATGTGATCCAGGAAGTTAATGGAGTCCTTCACCACACAGTCACAGACATTGCAGTAGTAGCTGACAAATGGGAAGAAACAGCACATGGGTCAACCTGGTTTTTAAGGATCTGTTTTCAGTAAAGAAACTCAAATCTTTAGGAAAAGTTATATGATRCCTAATTAATGTCTCAATTAACAAAACAAACAAACTTCATATGACTTGCTTTGAGGAAACCACCCTCTTTACACTTTATYGTGAATAACCTTACAACTAGGCCCACAGAATAAACTTAAGCCTCCAAACCACAGGCATGTGAGGGCCTGCAAAAGGATCTTCTAACTTTATTTAAGCCCAGTGAATGCAAACCTAGTCAATTCCCCAAGTGCAGCTTTATTAGAGACCCCGATCCAGAACCTCCAGGGTAACACCCCTCAATTCCTTGCCCATTGAAACTATGAGCTATTATTATGTTATGCTACTAAATATTTAATTTGCTAACTTATACAGTRAAGGCATCAAAACAGTGGGTTTCCTACATAATCTGCATAAAGACTGCTATCTGTCTGATTCTCCTGATATAAATTGTAACTTGACAGACTTTAAGGAATGGTGGCAAAGGGTGACAAGCTCCGTGGAACTTTTCTAAAGGTCACCATCTTGGTGCACAAAAACTACAGTTAACGGTTCCACCTAAAACACACCCAGAGCCTTCATGTCTTCTAACAGAATATACAGCCCCTTTGAAAAGGTCAAGGAAGTAGTATAGTACTGACAGGAAGAAGCACACAGAACAACCCCTCCTAGAAACAGGACTGAGCGGACTATATCCCTCAGGGGACAAATAAAAATAAAGAATCAAGTTATGGTCAGTAAGGTTGCCATCCCTGGGCCGAAAATTCTCCTCAATACTTCCTAAAACCAATATAGTTTATTAGGCCAGCCTTGGTAGTAAGGGTTGGACAAAAAGCAACTCACCCTCCCATTTCAGACTGTGGGGTCGTCTTGGTGATAACAATTGTCTTCCCAAGCTTGGACTCCAAGTCCACCTTGTAGTCCCTGTGCCGGAGAAGCTCCCGCTTGACTGGCTGCACTGGTTTTCCTGAAGAAGAAGAAATATATATGAACCCCAAAATTCAGACGACTATTCGTTTCTTGAATTCCTCAAAGAACGGGCACAACAGGTTACTTTAAGTAGCGGTTAAAAGAGGCTAGAAAAGACTCTAATTGGCCTGGAATTTTGTAAACATAGGCCTGGTCACTATGTGGACCAAGCTGGCCTCAGATTTGTGATGGTAATGCCAACTCTCAAGAGCTTTTCTCACTTTAAAGCCAGCAAATTTAAACAGTGTTTCCTATGTGCTGTCTAGCTGAACTGAGGAGTTCTGAATTTTTCCTAGAGGTAACCCTTTCAAAAGAGGGGTACTCACACCCAGTAGCGTATGTTCAATGTTGTCATGCAGTGTGATGGGTAATAATTGGTTGTCCACTTGACTACATCTGTTATCAACTAAAACCCAAGAAGCTGGACACACTTGTTTGGGAGTTTTTTTATTTGATTTGATTTTGAATATGGGCCACACCTGGGGGAAGTTCAAGTAAAAGGAGAGGAAGAAGCTTTGGGGTATTTTGCCTCTTTGCCCTAACTGGCAAATGATCTATCCTGTTGCCGAGGCATTCCTTCTCGAGCCACTGCATCGGCTCTACCATCCCCTTATCCCTTCATGGAGCAAACACCCACCATCCTTCTTTTCTCTCTCTTCYGTGAGTCTCTTCTCCGCGAGCTTCTCGTATTCATCTTTGTCCCACTTTCGGCGAAAGTCCAAGTTTTTTGTCTGTAAGGGGAAAAAGTGCTCAAGATCCGTCGCTGTGCCTGTTYCCCTGGAGAAACTAAGGGAACCGCCTAACGGCCACCGAGGCGGCCCCAGGACCTTTCGAAAGAGAAGTCTCTCTGGAACGCCCAGGGGTCTGGTGTACTCGGGACCCCAACCCGAGAGACTTCCGAGATTCCACTGTCCCTGCGCCTTACGGGRGAGTTCTCGAACCTGAACCCTGAGATCGCGAAGAGGTGTCAGGAAGTCAGTCAAGTCTCACAGCCTGTCTCTATTTAGCTCTGAAAAACCACCCCAGACCCCTCAAACCTTCTCACACCAACACCTACCCCGCTGCCAGACGCCATCTTCACAGCGAAGTGAATGGGAAGCCGTAAAATGCCGTAAAACGCGCCCTGGAGCCAGAAGGCATGATCATGCTCCAATAAGATTCGAGCCTCACATTCTAACTGCGTTAAGACTGGAGCGATTCTAAGGCAGTCCGGTTGGCCCCGCCCTCTGCTCCAAGGAGATGGCGCAGGCGCAAATGGAATGTGAAGCAACCCGGAAGTAAGGGCACCGGCCAACGTTTTTCTCACTGGCTTTAAAAACAAGCCTAGAAGAATAGCTCAACTCTTCTATTATGCAAGGAATCAGAGTTTTAGAAATAGTGCCCCATGATMTAACCAACTTTACCTGAATCTCCAGGATTTCTAGTTTTTTATTTTAAAGACGGGTTCTCAGGTAGCCAAAACTGAACTCTAATTGGCTATGTAGTCGCTAATCTTGAACTTCTGATTCTCCTGCCTCTACTTCCCAAGTGCTGAATTTATGGGCATGTGCCTCCATGCGCGGTTCACGTGGTGCTGGAGGCTTCGTTCATGCAATCAAGCATTCTAACAATTGAGCTACCTAGCTCAATTCCCTGCTAGGCAATTTTTTTGCCTAGCAAACCTTATTTTAAAAACTAAAACACTTGTGGCCCTAGATGTCCCATTCCCCAGCATGTACTATGAACGTGGCTCTAAATCATGCACAGAAGACAAGTAGTTTTACATTGCCCGCTCCACACCCCCCCCCGAAAAAAATGGTTCTGCTTTTTAGTTAAACTCATTTTCATGTCTGAAGAACATCTAAACTCATTCTGTTTATACATTACAATTTAATCTAGAAAATGTCATCAGGCAACACCTTAGAATGGAGCATTCACCACTCTGACAAGTGCTTAAAATATGTTGTTTGTGGGAGAGGGTAGTGCTTGARTCAGGGTGTCTTGTAGCCCAAGCTACAACGCAGCAGCAGATTAAACTCCTTAACTTCTCACCACCACTTTCCAAGAGCTAGGATTATAGGTGTGGTGTGTTTGTAGACAAGATCTCACTATTTGGCCCTGGCTGGACTGAAGAGATTCCTTGGTATATTACTAGAGTCACAGGACCCGTGCCCATCTGTGTTTCTGTAAAAGACCTCCCTCTTTGAGGCTGCTTTCCCCAAATCCCCCCTGCATCTTTCCCTCTTCATCTATCCAATCTCCTGTCTAGACAACCTCCTCGTGTCCTGCTAGTTTTAATCTTTAGTCGTATTCAAGTGACCCCACACTCAAGAGATTCCCCTGCCTCTGCCTTAACACTGTGCTGCTGAGATTAACGGTGTATAGCATCAGGCAAAGGGTTTTTTTCTTGTTTTGTTTTATTGAGAGAGCATCTCATGTAAACCCAAGGCTGAATGAATTTTTATACAGGGTTTCACTGTGTAGCCATGGCTAACCTGTAACTCATAGATAATTGGCCTATCTCAACTTCCCTTGTGCTAGGATTAAAGTCCTGTGCCACCTTGCCTGGCACCAAGGCTGACTTTGAACTTCTGATCTTCCTGCTTTAGCTTCCCAAGTGCTAGGCAGACATTCTCTCAGGAGAGCCCTGTCCCCAGCCACGCTTTATGTTGGTGTCTTGGCAGGTCGTTGTTTTCCACACKTTATTTTGTATATAAGCCTGCACGTGTGCTTCACAAGTAGTGGCAAGCGGGCAGAGGCCAGAGGACAAACAAGAAAAGCTATTCTCTTCTACCCTGTGGGCCCCAGGGAAGATTACGTGTAACTCACACAATTCTCCAGTATAAACTCAAACATTTCCTAAGATCTATACAGATTAATCCTTTGGCAACAAATTACTCAAAGTATGCTTACTTTTTAAAATTATTTTATTCTTAATTATGTGCACGTATCTGTGCATGAGTATGTGCACACTAAGTGCAGGTGTTTGTAGAGACCAGAAGAGGGCCTCAGATGCCTGTTACTGGAGCTGCAGGCAGTTATAATCACCCTGACGTGGTTGCTAGGAACCGAACTCAGGTCCTCTGCAAAAGCAATATGCACCCTTAATCAGTGAGCCATCTCTCCAGTCTACTAGTACATTTTTGAAATGAATCATATCATATGACCATTTCTAGAAAAATCTCCAGAGCAGGATATGGAGTAATCCAGAAAAATTACTATAACAAAGGGAATGGTGCTCAAAACTGMAAAAGAACAGATCGCTAACTTATCATCCATTAAGTTCAATGTTCACAATTATAAAATAGCCCCACCCTTCCACGGCTAACTGGAAGAATCAACAGATGCACTGCTGGATCCTTGGGACATCATCTCTTTTTGCTGTCCATTCTTACTGTCCATTTAATACTCCATGGACAACCCATAGTCTAATGTAGACAAATTCTCCAGAATCTGGTTCCCAAGCTACAGTTGAAAGTGAAGTACATAATTTAGCTTCTCATTTCAATGGATCAGTCTTAGCCTCAGGCAATTCTTCCAGAGCCTTGCTTGTAGCAACCATCCTAACATCCCTTTGACAGGATTCAGAGGCACTTCAGATCTGCCTCTGCAGCTAGAGAATGCCTCTTTGGCATGGCAGCCCTGGGCATTCTAGCAAAGCAGCTGCTCATGCTAGTCCACAGTCCTCAGGGCCTTCTGTAGTTCTGTATCCAGGAGAGACAGAGCAGAAGGCACTTGTCCAACATCCATGCTGGCCGAATGTTGTAAAGTCCACCAGAACTCGGTCCTAGATGAAAGCTTTTCTTCTAAGGACAGCAGATGGAAATCAGGCACCAATCAAGACTCAGACAGTCGCTTCTGAATTTCAGCCACAAGACTTTCTCGATTAATGGTCACCTAAAACATAAGAGAATCTGTGTGTGACAAACTAGAAAATGATACTAGTGTCTTAGCCAGCTTTTCCAAATTCTCTTCACTCTGTATCCACTTACTATTTACACCTGGATCCATATGGTGGGAGGAGGGAACTGACTACCAACTCCTGCAAGCTGACACACACGCACATGCATGGGATATGTGTGCACAAATACACACACACACACACACACACACACACACACA
>BDUI01009932.1:63947-75398 GCA_002335545.1 Apodemus speciosus | reverse complement strand
TGTGTGTGTGTGTGTGTGTGTGTGTGTATGTGTGTAAATTTCCCATAAAAGATTCTATGCTCACAATCTTCCAATGGCCAAATCTTTTTATGGGCAACCATATAGAATCTAAAAACTTATAMCACTCCTACTTTAGCACAGTCAAAGATCCTAATAATTGTTACTATATTATTTGTCCTTTCATAGGGAATACCTTCTGGTATTTATCAGCTGATGAGATATTAGATAAGATTTGTATAAGAAAGCACATTGAGTGAGGTATCTTACTTTATGTTTATCTTACCATATCTTAAAACTATGTCTTATAATCAACTTTCTTAACTGGAGGTGTGACAAAAACTGTGAAATGAAGTTTCAATTGGGTCATAAAAGTTGTGATTTTGCAATTGTGAAGAGTAAATATATACATAATCTGTCAAAATATATCACAAATTCACCAATTTATTTTAGACTTGTCTTCCTTTTCAAGATTACTTTTCAGGAATACCCTAAAGTTGATTTTGAAGAATATTTTTCAATTTAAATACAATTGCACTTCCTCCTCCCTTTCCTCCCTTTAAACTCATGTCTTTTTTCTTTATTTTTTCATTGCATATTTTTACTAACTATATGAATACAACCTGCTCAACCCATGTAATGTTACCTGTATGCATATGACTTCTTGTCTGACCATTTCATATTATATAACCAATGGAATGGGGGCGGCTCTTCTCTGGGAAAGACTTTCGTTTGCTCTCAGTTTCCCTTAAGTGCTTGTAGATCTTTGTTTAGAACTAGGGCTTTGGACACATTAGCAAGTCTATTGATATCATCCTTGTTCAGGTCTTGTTTAGGAAGCCATGTTCATGAGACTTCTTCATTGAATCTTCTCTGACATTTTAAGTGATAATGTCTCACAGTACACTTACATTTCTCTGACTCTTACAATTTTCTCCTTCCTCTTCCACAGTGATCCCAGAGCCTTAGGTGAAGGATTTGTGTTGTAATTATGAGTTAGGGCTCAGCACCAAAAGATCTCTTGTTCCTTGTATGTTTACCAAATGTGGTTTTCTGTGATGTCCTTCACATCTGAATACATGAAGCTAGGGTGAGGGACTAGAAATACTATGTGATGTTCATCATTCTGGGCATGGTTGCCTCATTCAGTATTCTTTTCTCGTTTGAACCATTTATGTGCAAATTTTATTATTTCATTTCTACATTGGTGAACAGTATACTATGGTATACATTACCATTCATCAGTTGAAGGATATTTAGGTTGTTTCCATGTTGTTATGGTGCTTAAAGCAGCAGTAGCCATAGGTGAGCTAATATCTGGGAAGTAGATTGTTTCAGGCATATGAAGGAGTCATCGACCTCGGGTTACATGACTGATTTATTTGTCACCTTTGGATGATTTTCCACACTAATTTCCCAGGCGGTTATACCAGTTTGCAGTCCCACCAACAATGAGTAAGGGTTGCATGTTCCCCACAGTCTTTAAAGCATTTGCTGTCAGTTGCTTTGTTGATATTTTCTATTCTGACTGGGATAAGAAGAAATCTCAAAGTTGTTTTGATTTGCATTTTCCTTATTGCTAGTTAGGGATTATGAGCATTGATTTTTTTGAGATATTTCTTACTTATTTTTCTTCTTTCTTTCGAGAGTTCTCTATCAGATCCCAGCACAATTTTTCTAATGGGTCTTTTTGTTTGCTTGGATTTGTTTTGACTTATTGTCCTTGTATGTATACATACATACACACACATATATATATGTATACATACATATTCTGAATATTAATCCCCTGTCTGACTTATAACTGGGATCCTTTTTCCCCACTTTGTGGGTTTCTTCCACTTCATTTGATTGATTGTTTATTTAATGGTGTAGAAACTTTTTTAGGTTTATGAAGTCCTACTTGTCCATAGCTGATCTCACTTCCTAAATGAATGTGGGTCCTCTTCAGAAAGTCCTTTTCTACACCGGTGTCATGAAGGATCCTGCCTATGTTTCTTCTGGCAGTTTTATGGTGATATTGTTGATCTATTTGTAATTAGATTTTTGGAAAGTGATACACAGAGGCCTAAGTGCAATTTGGTCAGGGGTGGATAATCATTTTGATATATGTCCGTATTTGGTTTGCAAGTTTTTATTAAGCATTTAGAATCCATGCTCACTAGAGATATTGGCCTGTGATTTTCTTTAGTTTTGTGTTTTTGCTTAGTGTTGATAAAAGAGTTATTGTCTTCATAGAAGGAATTTTGTAGGACTTCTGCGTCTGTCATCTTGAATAATTCAAAAATGATTGCTATTCTTTTTTTTTTAAAGTTTCAAAGAATTCTTCTGAAAATCCATTGGTGCCTGTACTGTTTAATGTGGAAGGCTTTTTCATTATTATTTCAAGCTATTCATTTTTTCTGGATCTTTTTAGTGTGTTGATCTCTTCTGGGTTTATTCTTTGTGATTTGGATGAATCTATACATTTCTTCATTTCTTTCAGCTTTTCTAGCATAAGTGAGTACAGGTTTTTAAGGTATTCCTGTATAAGATGAATTTCTTTGGTGTCTGTTTTAATGTTTTCTTGCTTATTTCTGGTGCTGTAAGTTTACATTCTCTTGGTGTATTTTGATTAATTGGGCTGTGTTTGCAGTGTTTGTTTGCCTCTGAAGCAACCAGCTCACAGATTTACCGGCTCTTTGTATTCTGTTTTGGTTTCTATTTCATTGATTCCAGCTCTGATGTTTATTATGAATTACCATGAAATGTGTTTGGATTTGGTTGGTGCTTATTTTTCCCACATCTTTGAGTTGCATCATTAAGTCATTTATTCATGTTCTTTCTGATTTTTTCATATAGGCACTTTAACCTATAAGTTTCCTCACAATACGTTTCGGTGTGCCCTAGAAATGTAACTGTATTTTTCTCAATGTCTACTTTTAATGATGTATCTTAAACACTTTAACCTCTTTTAGCCCACCATCAACCAGAGTTAGTGGGAAAGAGGGTATGGGGGGATCAAACCTGTTTAGAATGGTTCTGTGGAGCAACTCCCATCTGTGTTGTCTGGAAATTAACAGTTCAGTTCATAGGTTTGCAGAAGCAGCTCAGTCCATTCTCAAACACTTCATGGATATATCAAAAGTCCAATTCAGTAGAGTCATCTTAGCAAACACAAATCATCAGCTGTGGCATGACCTTGCAGAGACAGCCAGGTCTCAGCAGAGTCAGCAGGAGGGACCAGGAGGGACACCAGGAGAAGTTCTCAGCTGTGCCTCTTTCAGCAACTTGAAGGTCAGTGAAGACCAGAGATAAGCATTGCACAGCCTGCTCAATCAGCAAGTCTAGCTCAGCCTTTCACTACATGTCTAGTTTAATTTATACTCCTTCCAAACATCACATGTCCTCCAAGTGTCTTGATTCCACATGTGTCTTGCTTCAGGATGTGCATCTGTCTCAGATAACATCACTCTGCCAATCAGCACAAGTCTGTGGAAGCAGCAAAAAAGCCATGGCACACCACCAGAAATTTTGGTGCATTTCTCAGTATGGAGTCCTGACAAATGCAGCTCAACTATGCAATGTAAGGTGGTCCAATACATGTATGTCCTTAGCAAGGAATCCTTTATCATGTGTCCTTTCACATGCTTGCTTTTCTCCTGTGTCTGCTTCAGCAAAATATTGCTTCACAAGTCTGCCTTAGCCTTTCACCTATGTTCACTTCAGGAAAACAATCCTTCATGTGTTTGCTCCAGAATTTTCTTTCTTTTTTTATTGGATATATTATTTATTTACATTTCATTTCCCTTTTCCTGGTTCCCTGCCCGCCAAAGGTCCCACATGCCCTTTTCCCTCTCCCTGTTCCCCCATCCACTCCTTCCAATTTAACTGTTCTGGTATTCCCCTACACTGATGCATTGAGCCTTTCCAGAACCAGGGTCCACTCCTTCCTTCTTCTTTGATATCATTTGGTATGTGGACTGTCTAAACCCTTTCCAAAGAACCCTTAAGTTTCCACTTTACAGAGGTTTTGTTGTTTCATGTTTTCATTTTAATTTCATGCCTGTTTCTTCATCCATTTAGGAATCCTGTACATTTTGATTAGAGAATTGAGGCTTTTAATATTTAAAATTATTTGTCAAAGGCGTGTGTCTATTCAGGTCATGCTGATGTTGATTTTAGGTGGTGCTATTTGTGTTTGCAGTGGTACTTTTAGTTTGAGCTTCTTTTATTTATTTATGTTTTTTTACTTTTGTTTTTCTATTTCATTTATTTGTCCAGCTTGAAGTATTTCCTGATGTACTTCCTTTAAAGTTGGTTCTGTGACATATAAAAAATTTGAAGATTATTTATATTATGGAACGTTTTCTTTCTTCTTCAACTGTGGCAGAGTCTGCTGGGTGCATTGGCTGCCAAGAGCTTTTAGAACTTGGAACTCAGAGCTCCTGTCTGGCTTCCAAAGTAGCCATTGAGAAATCAACTGTTATGCTCATAATTTCTCCTTTATTTGTGACGTGAAGGGCTTCTGTTTTGTTTTGTTCATCTATTTCTGTAATCCTCACATTTCTTATGTGTTGCTTTCCTGTTTTTTAATGGTCCTTGCTTATTTTGTCTATATACTCTAATTTATCTTTGAGTGTTGWCATTTTATCTTCTGTTTGATTTATTCTATTYGTAAGGCTTCCTCTTGGATATTCGAGTAGTATGATTGGGCTTCTTTATTTTGTCACCAATTTAACTTGAGTTCTCTTTAATATTTCTATCTTTKTAACTGAATTTGTTTCAWATTCTGTATTGTCTTCATCATTTTTATCAGTCTTTGTGCTTTCTTGAGCATCACTTAGGTATTTATTATGTTAAYATTCATTGAGCTATTTGATTACATCTTGTCTAATCCTGAATTCTTTGACAAAGTTTGTGATTTTAAGTTCTTTTAAATCTGTGTCYTGGTATTCATCTTTGTAACTTTCACTAGTGAACATTTTTCTGGAACTGGTGGATTTACTGGGGGGGGGGTGAGACTGCCTTGATATTTTAATTTTAATATTTTTAATAAGATTTTAATATTTTTGAAATGAGATCTGGGCATATGGAGTTCCCTGTTAGTTTTGTGTCTGATATGGACAGAACAGTTTAGGGAAGAAAAATAAAAGAAGTGTGGTAGGTTGTCTATGCCTTAAATGGAATGACATCTTATCGRCAGAGGTGTGCTGGGCCCATGTGCAGAGTTTGGCAGAGTGAACAAATGGGTGTAATGTGGATTTACATAGCTAGACCCTTGCAAAGGATGTGAGGATATTGCTGGGTGAAGGTTTGAATGTCTAGGCAGTGGTTTCCAGATTAGGCCAGGGAATGTGGATATGGGTTCTGTGAGAGTTTGGGGAATTGTGGAGAGTTTCTGGAAGGCCAGGCCAGACATGCTCATCTGGCTAGATCCTGACAAAGAAAGAAAGTTGATTTTTTTAATACAGCATAATTCCTCATGAAATTTGTAGGTATGTTTTTCATTGTGTATTTTCTGTTTTGTATGTGAGATTACTGTGATATGGAGATCTCCATTTTATATTTTATCAAGCCCCTCCCCACAAATACATGGCCACCTAGTTTCAAATATCATTGTGTATTTTTTTTAAAAANCAGAGGTGTGCTGGGCCCATGTGCAGAGTTTGGCAGAGTGAACAAATGGGTGTAATGTGGATTTACATAGCTAGACCCTTGCAAAGGATGTGAGGATATTGCTGGGTGAAGGTTTGAATGTCTAGGCAGTGGTTTCCAGATTAGGCCAGGGAATGTGGATATGGGTTCTGTGAGAGTTTGGGGAATTGTGGAGAGTTTCTGGAAGGCCAGGCCAGACATGCTCATCTGGCTAGATCCTGACAAAGAAAGAAAGTTGATTTTTTTAATACAGCATAATTCCTCATGAAATTTGTAGGTATGTTTTTCATTGTGTATTTTCTGTTTTGTATGTGAGATTACTGTGATATGGAGATCTCCATTTTATATTTTATCAAGCCCCTCCCCACAAATACATGGCCACCTAGTTTCAAATATCATTGTGTATTTTTTTTAAAAAATTATTACAGTTTAATGTGTATATGGGTGTACTATAGTACTTTCTTGGAAACCAGAAGCCAACCTTGTAGTAATTGCTTCGCTCCATTAACCTTGTATGCCCTCCAGATTGAACTCAGGTCATTAGCCTTGGAGACAAATGTCTTTACCAGCTGAGTCATCAGTCTGGTGATGGACTGCTGTATTTAAATTCAGAAAGAGCATATTTGTTCACATTTTCTCATAAACTGTCTTAAAAATGTAGGTAACATTGCACATCTTAGAGATGAATTCAGTAGGCATTGAGTAAGTGGAAACCTATTACTATAGAAGCCTCTAAAACTATATACTTATATGAACAGAATTTACATGTAGAGTTACCATACACTGGGAGGGTCAAAGCCCCAACTAGGCATTTTACTCCACCACGCAAAACCTGCAGTGGCAGGAATGAGTTACATCTTCTTGAGTTTTAGGCCATAGATAGCCCATAAAAYTCCACCTACAACATTATAAGTTATTTTCAAAGTTACTCGTTATCATCCCTAAACAGAAGACAAGGCCCTATGGCTGAAAATACAATTTACTTATGTAATATCACTTGTTCTATCTGTGTAATAAAGACAACTAATACACTGATAGACGCAACCTGCCCCACATTTGTGGCTTTCCCTAGGAAGCTTCTATTCAGCTTCCTACAATATTCATTGTTATGTGAATATTGTATAGTATGTGGTKTGTATTCTAATTTCTACAAACTGAACATTGCAAAGACAACTCTTAACTGAGTTTTCGGTGTGAACAGTCCAACATTCTTGTTACAGATTCAATATTCTGAATATCCTGGAACATAAATATCCACAGCACTACTTACACTGTCCAGAAGAATTACAATACCTTTGCACACCTGTTCAATGGTTACTTTAATTTTTTAAAATGGTTCAGGTGCACAAAATTCTTGAAATTATGCAAATGTTTAGAAATTTGTACTAAAATAAGATGCCACCGTGTAGTTCACACATAGGATTTGTTAGTGTGGATGTAATATGTGGTTGATTAATCTTTTAAATAGTATGTAGTTGACAAGCCTACTTGAATAAAAGGGAAATGCTACTAGAATGTTTATCCTCAGGTCTGAGTGTTTCATTCAATAACTGCACCACAAATAGAAAACACCAATTGGGGAAATTTATGCAGAATTTGTTGTCTTACAAAAGCAGGGGTCATTTCAATGATACTTACTAAAAAAAAAATTATAAACTTAAATGTGAAGTTTAAATTGCCATTGTGTTGGTTTTTAAAATTGTTACTTTTAGATAAGAATTAACACTTAATTATGATTTACTTTTATTCGGCTTAAGATTACTCCTTTACTCAAGTAAATCTTATGTATATTAAAGTAATGTTTTGTTTAAAAGGATGAAGATGGCTTGAGTTATGAATGATGACATGGCCTAGATGAGTATGACACCTACATCAATTTATTTGTCAATTTTTGGAAACAAGTTTGTGGTGAAAATACCATATCTATGGAGTGAAGATGCTAAGGGCTGTATATGTTTCTCATAGGGTGTCATGACCCAGAGAAGGAAAAGTGTGAGCCMAGCATCAAGTTCAGAGTGTAATTGTATGACTACAGGTCATATCTCCACATGCCAGATTTGAATTGGTCTCTTGAATTGAGCTTTGTTTTCCAGGAAAAGAATGGAAGAGAATACATTTCTCCCCTCTGAACCTTTCATTAAATGTTTATTTTGTTGCATTTCTCCATAAGCATTTTTATATTGCCATTTTCTCCTCTTATTAGAATACTTAATATAACTCCAAATACTACATAATTGAAAACAGTTTATCATATCCACTCTTATTTATTAGTATAATAGTATCCTGGTGATCTAGTGGCATGAAAGCACTGCACTATTTTACTGTAATTTATCCCACTTTAAATGTTCATTTCTGTCTATGAAATTGCATAATACTTTTTAGAAATAAACTTCCAGAGTACATATTGGGAAAAACACTTGAATATCAGATCTTATTTAGAAATTTTGCAGAAACAAGATTATGGGATGTACAAACACCACTTGGGGAAATTTATGCAGAATTTTTGTCTTACAAAGCAGGGTCATTTGAATGATGCTTACTAAAATATTATAAACTCAAAATGTATAGTTTAAAATTGGCATTGTGTTTGTTTTTAAAATTGTTACTTTTCTTTTAGATAAGAATTAACACTTAATTATGATTTACATCCAAACAAACATATTAATCAGCCAATCTTTTCAAAATTTTGAATACACATATGTACATATAACAAAAATGGGGATCATGTTGTAGATATATATATCCATGATGAGTGACAAGAGAAAGTTCTTGCAGTTCTTGCTGAATTTTTATAAACACAAAGGAACATTGTAGAAAGACTTATCAGGAAACATAAAACAGCATTATATTTAAATATGCTCTTGTGGAATAAGAAAGACGCTGTTAACTGTGTGTCTTTGGGAAAGACGGCCTGCTCTAGGCACATGTGATATGGACAATATTTACTTCTAGATGCCACTGTTGATAAATCTGCTTGCAGAAAGGAATCTAAGCCCTCAATAAGCTTACTGTTACGGAAGGACTCCTGGGGTTCTTTGTTAACACGTCTAGGCATGTTGTCCTTCTTCAGGTCTCTTCTAAGTTTTCATGTTGATAAGTCTACATGGTATGCACTCACTCATAAGTGCATAGTAGCCCCAAAAGCTTGGAATACCCAAGATACAACTCCCAGACCATATGAAGCTCAAGAAGAAGAAAGACCAAAATGTGGATGCTTCAGTCCTTCTTAGAAGGGGAACAAAATACTCATGGGAGGTAGAGGGTGGGAGGGTCTTGGGAGGAAGAGAGGAGCAGGAGGGGGTAAAGGGGTCAGGACAAGGTATGGGAGGAGGCAGTGATGATATACAGTGTTAGGAATTTGAAMAGAGGTGTGTAGCAGTGGGGGATGGGAAACTGGAGGTAGCCAACAGCAAGTCCCAGATGCCAGGAAAGCAAGAGTCTCCCAGGACCCAGTGGGGATGGCATTAGCTCAAATACCCAACAAAGGGGAGAGAGAGCCTGTAGATACCATATCCAGAAATTAGGCAAGATCCTCCATTGGGGGAGGGGNAGATTGGAAACGGGGAAAGAGGATAACATTTGAAATGTAAATACATAAAATTTCCAATTAAAAAATTAAAAATAAAAAAGGGTGTCACTTCTGTCATTCCAGCAGATACACTCTCATAGCAAAGTACTTGTTCCTCTAGCTCTTAACTGTCTTTGCACATATACCTCCTTCTACAATGACTACTGAGCTTTAGGTGTTGTGTTTTATCAGTATCAGCTGGATCTTTGCTTACAAGTCTGCAATGTATTGTAAAGAGTAGTTTCCTTGATGAGGGATAGGTACTGTATCTGTAGGTATAAAGATAAAAATTCAAATGCAGTTAGGTATTTTGCTGGTTTAGTATGGTGTTAGTTGTAGGTTCGCCTCCAAGCTTCATGTTGTTTCCGGGTAGTTGGATTTCCAGTACCAGGCATAGTTTCCCTATTGTTGAGCAGGCATTTTATTGGGTTAGAGGTATTCTGCTATTTATGACTGCACAACCTGCTTAYTTGGTTCTGTCAACCTCTAGCAAGAAATTCTGGGTAATGGAGCTGACTCTCCATGTTCTTATTCATTTGGCTACCTTTGTGCATATGTATTATTTTGGAAAACTTCTTCAGTTTAGGAAAATTAGGCAGAATGCATTCCTTGGTGGTCAGTGACAGTCCTCTACTGATTGTGTGTGGGTAGTGATGTGATTTGCTGGGCACTTTTGAACTTAATAGCCCCATTGGCAGCGTAATCCTATACTTCTGTAGAGAAGTCCCAGGATTTCTGACATTCACTTCTGGTTTTCCAAATACAAGGATTTCTGGTTGTTTTCTGTTCAGACTCTGATGACCAGTTCAGGTCTGCCAGTCATCTCAAACTGGAGCTGGAGCAAAATATGTGGGGTCCAGTTCCAGCATGTTTTGGATCTGAGACTAAGCAAGGTCTTGCTCTCTGGGGCTACCATATGTCACTCTTCCCAGCCAGCTTTCTGTCTTTCAGTTCTCTTGGCTTCTCCACTGTTGTGTTCTCTTTCCTCCTGGTCTTTTAGTTCTCACTTCTCATTTTCTGTCACAGATTTCTTTTCCATAGTTCTGAAAGAAAAGGTGATTCTCTCACATTTTCAGACTGTACCAGCTCCTCTTCTTGCTGTGCTCTCCCTTCTTTTTTATTAGATATTTTCTTAATTTACATTTCAAATGCTATCCCCCTTCTCAGTTTCCCCTCTGAAAATCCTGTATCCCCTCCCCCTCCACCCAGCCCACACACTCCTGCTTCCCTGTCCCGGCATAACTCTATACTGGGTCATCGAGCCTTCTCAGAACCAAGAGCCTCTCCTCCTTTTGATGTCTGAGAAGGCCATCTTCTGTTATGCATGCAGCTGGAGCCATGAATCCCTCCATGTATACTCTTTGGTTGGTGGTTTAGTCCCTGGGAGCTCTGGGGATGATGGCTGGTTCACACTGCTGCTCCTTCTGTGTGGCTGTAAGCTCCTTCAGCTCCGTTGATCCTTTATCTAGCTCCTCCATTGGGTACCTTGTGCTCAGTCCAATGGTTGACTAAGAGCATCCACCTCTGTATTTGTCAGGTACTGGCAGAGCCTCTCAAGAGACAGCTATATCAGGTTCCTGTCAGCAAGCACTTGTTGGCACTATTCACAATAGTGTCTGGGTGGGTGACTGTATATGGGACGGATCCCCAGGTGGGGCAGTCGTTGGATGACCTTTCCTTCAGTGTCTGCTCCACACTTTGTCTCTGTATCTCATCCCATGGCTGTTTTGTTCCCCCTTCTAAGAAGGACCAAAGTATCCATGCTTTGGTCTTCCTTCTTGAGCTTCATTTGGTCTGTGAATTGTATCTTGATTATTCCAAGTTTCTGGACTAATATCCACTTATCAGTGAGTGCATACCATGTATGTTCTTTTGTAATTGGGTTGCCTCACTCAGGATGATATTTTCTAGTTCCATCTATTTGCCTAAGAATTTCATGAATTTATTGTTTTTAATGGCTGAGTAGTATTCCATTGTTTGAATGTACCACATTTTCTGTATCCATTTCTCTGTTGAGGGACATCTGGGTTGTTTTCAGCTTCTGGCTATTATAAATGAGGCTGGTATGAACATAGTGGAACATGTGTCCTTATTACATGTTGGAACATCTTCTGGGTATATACCCAGGAGAGGTATAGCTGGGTCCTCAGGTAGAACTATGTCCAGTTTTCTGAGGAACCGCCAAACTGATTTCCAAAGTGTTTATACAAGCTTGCAATCCCATCAGCAGTGGAGGAGTGTTCCTCTTT